>PVIY010043788.1:0-20104 GCA_004026745.1 Myrmecophaga tridactyla
GCTCGCCCACTTGTCTTCCAGCTCTCCCGCCCCCAAATGAAGGACCAGCTCAAGTACATTCTCTTCTCTCTTGCAAGAGAAAGCCAGGAACAAACACCATGTGTCTCAAGTTATCTAAGAAATGCTTTGCTTCTTGCCTTTTTTCTAAACCACTGTGACAGCTCCAGGTGGTGTTACAGCACCTTGGGTTTGTGCGAGGAGGCTGGGAGGATGTTGGGGCACCTTGGATTTTGTGTGTGTGTGTGTGGGGGGGGCTGGGAGGCTAGAGGCCAGAAAGCTGAGCCAGCTGAGTAAGTGTCCCCTTTCATATGAGCCAGAAATGTTAAAACTGCAGAGGAATCAAGCTACAGTCTGGTGAACAAGGCAGAGGGGGAGATTCCCTGCGGTTTTCCACTGTACCAAAGAGAAGAGATATTAAAGGAAAAACAAGTTCACTCTACTTTTCCTTCAGGAACCATTTCATCGGGCACTTTTTGTTAGCCAGGCAGGGTGCCAAATGCTAAATGCATGGCCTCACTTAGAAAAGTAAAACAAAACAAGAAAACAAAAAACCTTCCCCAATCCAAAAAACTGAAGTAAAAACTGATACTACCCTAGCATCGTTTATGAAGAAACGGGCACAAGGAGGTTGTCTTGTTTTTAATGAAACTGTATTGAGAAATATAGTCACAAACTGTATCATCATCCAAACTGTACAATCAGCGGTTCAGTGCTACCATACAGCTGTGCATTCATTACAAAAGATTTGTGAATATTTTTATTACTCCAAAGTAAAATGAAAATAAGAATAAAAGTGAAAAAGATCACCCAAATCATCCCATACCCCCAATTATTTATTTTTTTGTCTTTTTTTTTTCTGACTCATGTGTTCATACATTGGTTAAATGGTGCCTCAGCCAGAAGGTTTTCATGGTCACACCTTAAAAGCTGTGTGGTTATTCAATCATCTTCAAGAATCAAGGGGAGATGACAGTTCAACAGTTTCAGGCATTTCCCTCTAGCTACTGTAGTACACCAAAAACTGAGAACGAGTCACAGCCCGAGGCCCCGTCTAGTTTGGCTGACGTCAGCCGAGGTCCGTGCAAAGTCGGCCTGGGCTGATGTTCAGCTGCTGTCCTCCTGGCCAGGACCCACTGTCCATCACTCCCCACCCTGCATCCTTCTGATAACCTCATGTACGTCACCTATCTAATACACTTTATACTCACAATCTCCTTTATATTCTCTAGTAGGTCTTTCATAATTTCTCCTCCAGGAGAGTCTGTTCTACAGTGTACTCAATTAAAATCAGCAGGATTTGGACTCATTTTGCCTGCAAGGACCCCCCAAAACAAACCTCCGGGCGTCTCTGTGCACTTCCTGCAAACACAACGGGCCTCGCTTAGAAGTGTGGTGCCTGAATCCCGGGAAACGTCTTGTTAAACTTAAGGAATTTAGCACCTGGGTTTACTTCAGGCTCTACCATCAGGAGCTGGTATTCTTTAAGCCAAGAGGTTCTCATGTTTTTCCTTTTTAACATTAGTCATCAAAATTAAACACCTGTTCAGTAAATCTAGTAAACCTACTGCCCCTATGTACTGGCTGTAGGTGCTTGCTTCCTCTCGTGTCATTATTTATATTCCCCGAGGTCATCCTTTAGCCAGTCAGCTACCATTTCAGCCATTTCCTGGTTAGATGATGTGACGAAACTGTGAGGTATTTTTTTCTCACAGAGTTGAATATCTCCTTCTGGAAAATCTTTCTTGATGTCTTCATAGAATTCTTTTGGACACCAGCCGTCAATAGCACCATAGTAAAATGTAAGCTAAAAAAACAAGACACAAAGTTTTATTAGAAAACATGTTTCCTCCCAGTGCAGACAGCTGGGATGCTGCCGTCCGCCATGCTTTACACATGGCGTCTTTGTGAGCTAGCCCAAGGCCTCCTCCCTTTGCGGCTTAAAGGAGGGTGTTATGAGCAGCTGATGAAAGGAAACCCATGTAGAGAGGCCCTTGTGTGGCCGATCACTGATAACTCACTGAAAGGACTCACCAGCAAAGCTGCGTGTGTTGAGGGGAAATGGGCACCGGAGAGAAGGCAGGTGAGGATGTGGAAGAGTTACTGAGACAGAGTCACCGACTCACCTTTAGTAGCGTCCAGACGGCCACGCATACAGGACGCTGACTGCATGCACAGGTGAATCAGAGAGATTTGGGCTCAAAGAGTTTTCAAGGTAGCAGATGAAGTGTGATGGGTGTCCTAAGAACAGCTATGGCATTTCTGAGAAAAGGATCCATGCAGGAGGGTAAGCTGGTGCAGGGGGAGGAGCTGGGATCCTACTTCAGGAAACAGCAAGCAGACGCATGGAGACAGAGCCCCCGGAGCCCTCACAGAGACCCTCACTGGATTTATATCTACACCGGCTTGTCATACGTGCATGTACACACACATATACGTCTAGCTATTCTTATTCTTATAGGGCTGCTGTTCTTCACTGAAAAACTGCTATGTTCTAGTTCCTCTATAGTTCTAAAAAGAAAAAGGCAGGAAAAAGTGAAATCTTATTTTCAGAAGAGTACAGATAATTTCTACAAAAAATAACTAAATTTTAAGGATGCCATCTCATTTGTTCTCACTGAAAGGATTCTAGCCCTTTCAGTGATAACTTAAATGGCTAGTTACTGTCACCTGCAGTTTCTCTAACTATACCGAACTCACTCACTCACTCATGTAGTCACACGCTGCTTCAGCTATGCAGCAAACTTAGTATCTAGTCTGTATTAAGACTCTGGAAGACAGAGGCAATAAAACACAGTTTCTGGTGAGGAAAGACAGGAAACAATGACAATTCAGGATGGCAGAGGTGCAGTGAGCCCCTAGGAGAGGGCAGCTGGTGGGACGCAGTGGTCAGGAAAGAGTCCCCCAGGAGGTAGGGCCTGAGGTTGAGTCTTCAAGTTGTGCGGAGGGAGACACACTCTGAGGAGAATACCAAGGAAAGTAAACACAGTTTTGAAAGAGCATGCCATGCTTGGGGAATTGCAAGTAATTAACAATGGCTGGTGGTAGGAAATAAGCCCAGAGAGGCAGAGAAAGAGATTGGGGTTTGGACAGCTTTCTTCTATGCCATGCTAAGGAAAATGTATTTTCTCAAGTTCACAGGAACTAACTAAAGACAGTAAACAAGAAAGTGACATGATCAGGTCTCTGTGTTAGGAAAGTTACTCTTGTTAACGATGGAGAACATGTAGGAGAAGAAGCGGCAGGAGAAACGGGGCCTAGGAAGAAACGCTACTGGGAAATTTTACTGCATCAACCATTAAGTCATTACCTGAACGTGGGACAGGAGGGTTGCTTGTTTTTTTTTTTTTTTTAACTTTTTTTATTGTATAGTATAACATATATACAAAACAAAGAAATAAAAAAGCAATAGTTTTCAAAACACTCTTCAACAAGTGGTTACAGGACAGATCGCAGAGTTTGTCACGGGCTACCATATGATCCTCTCACATTTTCCCTTCTAGCTGCTCCAGAATATAGGAGGCCAGAGGGCTTAAATACTTTTTTATCATCATAGTCAACTTCCATTTTTGTGAAAAATAACAGATATACAAAAAAGCAATGCATTTCAAAGCATAGCACCTCAAGTAGGTGTAGAATATATTTCAGAGGTTGACATGGGTTACAATTCCACAATTTTAGGTTTTTACTTCTAACTGCTCTAAGATACTGGAGACAGATATCAATTTAATGATTCAGTATTCATATTCATTTGTTAATCTTCTCTGTATAACTGTGTTCACTAAAGGGCACTCTAAAATCTTCGCTTACAAGTAAAACACAGGGTCCTTCTGATGACTCTACACACACTAGCTCAAGATACATCCTGCTCCCTACGGATTATAAGTTACAGGCAACAGATCTGATCAGAGAACTCTGCACCTGTTACCCTAAAAGGAAACTGAAAAAGTACAAGGTGTGGAGGTGTGTGTGAGGTGGGGAGAGGACAGATGAAGTTGAAAGAAAAATAACTTCAAATGTGGAGGCACCAAAACAGTGGTTAAGTCTAAACTATGACATGTGGGTGTGTAAAAACAGATTGCCATGTGTAATACCGAACTGATGAAAGCCAGGAATAAGCCAGGCTCTGTGCTAAGCACTTTCCACCTATCATCTCATTTGGTCCTTATGACCATCCTCTCAGGAAGGTTTTTTATCCTGATTTTATGGAAAAAGAAACAGGCTTAGAGAGATTAAGTAACATGCTGAAATTCAAGCAATCAGTGAATTGTAAAGCTGGGACACAAATCCAGAGGTGACATTCTTAGCCAGTACCTTTTACTACTATGTACATTACTGGTTAACTGACCCATGTTATGAGATACAAAACTTGAAGACTGCGAGATCTTAAGCTGGACATGAAAGATGATTTTGATAACCAGCTACAGGAGAAAAACCATCTTTAAAGCCTTCTTAAAGGCTATGTAGTTGTTTGGGGCTCTGTGTGTCATGGAGTGATAACTGCTGCAAAAACACAGAACTGTTACCTAGGAATATCTCAGAATATCAGCAGCATGTTTAAATTCAAAGATTTATAAGACAAGAAATGATTTCCTGTAATTTATTTCTTATTTCTCCTTGGCACCTGTTTTGATATTCTTGAGAGCTGATGAAAATACAATTGGGACAGAACTCTTCCTGTGTCATGTTATGCAATCCATTTCTCTGTTAAACATAAAATTTAATTTTCTCAGTTCTTCTCAATTTTGATTTCCCAGGATGGTGCCTCTGTTTCCCTCATGTACCTTCTGCAGGAAGGGGGATGGCCAAACTCACTTTGCTTTCACTCTTCAGTATGTCCCTAAGGAGACACACCCTTGCTGAAATGTTCCTGAACTACCTGCTGCTTGTAGTCACACTTGTCTCTTATGTGTTCGTTTCACTTCTTTTCTTTTCTTTCTTTTTGTCTATAAACAGACACTTTTGGAGAGTAAACTAAAGGAGCTGAAAAATTCAAAGCAGTTCCTCCAAAAATGTCTGAAACTGTCCCACTGTTGGTACCGGGCAAAGTGGTAGAGATTCAGAAATGAGGATACGCGTGGGCCTGGAGACGTCAGCACACGAGCGAGGGGTACAGGCCTGTGCACACTGGCCCTCAAAACGCGGCGGGCACAGAGAGCTGCCAACAAAGTGCTGTGGCCGTCTGCGGCAGAACCCCAACTCTGCCCCCAGGGAGCCAATGACGCTTTGCTTTAGTACACATTTTGAATTGTTGGCTTTCGTGCATTACTAATAGAAGACTTACCATAAGAACAAAGAAATGTTAGACCCTATCTTCTAACCCAAGTTTATGTATTTGATTGAGCTAATAACAAAAATCCCTTTCAATGATATTGGCATCTTAAAATATTAAAAAAGCTGCAAGCAAAAATCTCCATCTGGACTACCTCTTGTTAGTCAACAATCCAGAAAAAGTAAAGGCACTTACGAGAGTGGCAGGTCTAATAAAATGAAAGATTTTCAGTTTAAGAAATACGTTTAAATTGTTCTTTTGTTCACTTTATAAACAGAATTTTAGAAGCTCCTTAGAATTAATTCTCTACATAGCCAAATCTGGTGCAACTGAGACCTTCTGGGTGTTTTTAACTAGACTCTACTCCCTCAGGTACCCCCTGGGTTTCTGCTTGGTGAGCGCAGTGGGACTTGGCACCTCTCGGGAGCTCATGCTCGGGGAGTGGGCATCTCACCAAGGCTTCCTGCTACAATGAGCCAAGGGGTGCCCCCAAGCTGCTCCTGCAGGATGCAGGTGGCTGGGCCAGGCTGTACGTATAGAGCTGAGACCTGAGCCACCTCCCCTGGGCTGGAACCGTGGTTCTTCCACCCACTAGTTTTGTGGTCTCGGGTGAGTGACTTCGCCTCTCTGAGCCTGTTTCCTCATCTACCTGTGGGCTTGTGGTGAGGGCTGGAAAACCAAGCAGCGAAGGTGCTGGACCCAAAGTCAGCACTCCTAAAGAGCAGCTGCTATTATAGTGAGGGGGAGGGGGACAGTGGGGCCACCTGGCCATTGCCTGTAGGCTGGAACTCTGTCTAGATACTTCCCCCTCGGTGGAGGTTGTGCCTAGGTCACAGGGAAAAGAAGTCAAGTGACCTTATGTAAGCTTTGAGAAAATATATTTTCTGCTAAGGTGCTTTTGACATAAGTCAGACTCACATATTCCGGCATAAGTTAGACTCACACACATATTAACAAATTTTAAACCTACAGCAAAGATATTTTATTATATATATATTATTCACTTTAAAACGTAAATATGTCTTATGCCCCTACAGTGATCTTGGAGAAAGACGGACTGGATGGAAGGCAGGTCATCAACCAGATAAACATGAAGCACACCCCCAGTTACAAGCCACCACTAAAACACAGCTCATGCACTAGAGTGTGACGCAGAAATGTGACCAAGAACCTAGGCTGCAGTTCCATTTGGGCGTCCCTGGTCGAGTCTCTTTCAAAACAAAGGCAAGCAGCAGCCATGGGGGACTGCACTTCTTGTCCTGGTAGGGCACACGGGGCCCGTGAAGACAATACCCATGGCTTCCCTGCGTGTGAGCCTTCCCGGTTAGCTGTCGCTCCCTGGGTGCTGGTATCTTTAGTCCTGGAGCCAGCCAGCACTCAAGAAAACCAGCCAAAAATACAGCTCTCAGGAGTAGATATTTTCTGTGCCCAATTTTGACAGGTTGTGAAAAATTCTGTCATTTCTGCTTTATCTACTTTTTCTTTCCTTTTCTAAAAGAACTCCCATCTGGCCCATTTTTTCTTTATCAAAGAAGCAAAAGAATTTGTTCACCAGTGGAGATCAAATCAGCCAGGCCACACAGCCAGGTCCCTCACCTCCCTCCTAGTCCTCCCTTTATCTCCCTGTTTCTAGCCCCCTCGAGCTTTCCTGGGCCCAGGGAACAAACCGCTGCAATGCATCCGGCAATGCATCTGGCAATGCATCCTGCAATGCATCCCCATCTCTGGGGAGAATCCAGAAGATGTCCTGACCTTGAAACGTTAAAAGAATGTAAAAGGAAACCTCTTCTGCAATATAAGCATCTCCTTTCAGTTAAAAACTTTACCCCTTCTGGAAACACAAGAAGCATAAAGTTAAAATTTCACTGCAGTCTTTTTGAGCAATGCTTTTTTGGAATGAATTAATTAAAAAAAGAGGACAGTTTGGAAAACTTAATTTCCAATTTACCTTATTTCCTTTCTTCCCTGGTTATCTGTATCTGACTCAATTGCCATTCTTGAGAAAACAAGAATTAAAATCCCTTAAGATGAAAAAAAATAAAAAAGGCTGAGGATGGAGGCGGTGCTCCATGCCTCTGGAGGCCGGCCTCCCCTCTGCGGGCATCTGGGCGAGCAGAGGACCATAGGACATACACCCAGATTACTGACCGGACCTGTCGCCAGCGGCTGGGTCAGATGTGCCACAAAAGGGTACAGCAAGAGGGAGCACAGGGTTGCAAACAGATGCTTGTACACCAGTGTCTACAAAGGGAAACAACCCAAATGACCCTCAAAGATAAATTACTAAATAAAGCATGATACATATACACAATGGAATACTACTTGGCCATAAGAAAGAATGACGTTTTGAGACAAGGTGCAACATGGGAGAACCCTGAAAACATGCCCAGTGAAATAAGGAAGACACATAAGGACAAAAATCGTATGACATCATTTGCAGGAAATGACTAGAAAGCAAATTTGCAAAGATAGAAAGAACATTAGAGGTTACTTTGGGAGGCTGGTGGGGAAAAGGGGTGGGGGAAGGGGAGTGTTTATTTGGCAAAATAAAAATAATAAATGAAGCATTAAAATGAGATGGCAATAAAAGGGAAAGGAGCTTTGATTATGGATCTACTGAACTATGTATTACACATATTACATATATTTAGTGATGGCTCAATTCTGCTGATATTTAACGCCAAAATTACAATAAGCTCTTTAGGAACTCAGCTAAAGCCGGTAACTAGTCAGGTAAAGCAGGAAATGTCAGGTTTTACACGTAACACTATATATATCTACTTTTAAGGAAATTTAGAAAATTATGTTCTTAGGAGACAGCAGGCAGAAGAAAAGACATCTTCATGTTATGAAATATTTATTATAACAGAGTTCCTTGGTATCTTATATATACTAATTTAATGAACTAATTTTCCTGAAGAGCTAAAAAAGAGGAAAACTATTTTGGAAAAATCAGTAGCAATTTCATAGTTTTACAAGGCTGTTTTAAAGTTAGTATATCAAGGAAGAAGCTATTTAAGCATTCGGCATTTACAGTATCATCACTTTTCCTCAAAATTAAAAGCACATTAAAAAAAAACAAAAAACAAGCGAGGCACTTGTCCTTGGGGTGCCAGGACAGTCGCGTCAGCACGGCCCGCCCTCCACCCGGTTTTGGGCTCTTTCTTCCCTAGGGCTGGGCGGGGAGAAGCAGACGCAGGGCCTCTACCGTACTAGACCGGGAAGCGAGTTCATCTTTTCCGTTTCTGCCAATACCCGCCTAAATGCCTCAGGACACGGCAGGTAGGGCTGGACTGGTATTTCCCACCTACTTAGGGAAAGCCGCGTTGCCTGCCCTGCGCAGGGCCCGCGTCCCAGGGGAGGGCCGCACTACGCCGCTCCCTTCGCCCGGGCTCTGGGCAGCGCCCTCAGCACCTTTGCGAGGTCCAGCTGCCACCCAGGGTGGGTGCAGGCACTCCAGGGCCCCCTGGCCACGGACCTTAATAACCATGCATAATGAAAACATCTGGGAAGGGGTGTGGGTGGTAAGGAAAACAGTTGTTTTTATTTGAGGGTTTTTTTAACCTTTTTATTTTGAAATAATGTCAAGCTTACAGGGCAGTTGCAAAAATAACAGAAAACCAACACAGAGTCAAAAATATATATACAACATAAAGTTTCCCATTTCATCTATTCCCAAGCATACATGTGAGTGGGATCAATCACACTCACAGCATTGTGCCACCCTCACCACCATCCAGCGCCAAAACTTCTCCAAATTCTCTCCCGACTGCGCATTAACTCTCCGTTCTACCCCTTCCCCCTGGTAAACTGTATTCTACTTTCTGTAAACGGGAGTCACACATACACAGATAATGTAGGAGAAATATAAGTGGAGTCATAGAGTATCTGTCCTTTTGTGTCTGACATTTCACTCAACATGTCTTCAAGGTTCATCTATGTCTTGCATGTATGAGAACTTCATTTATTTTCAGGGTGGAATAACATTCCATTGCATGTATATACCACAATTTGTCTATACATTCTTCTGTTGATGGACATATGGGTTGCTTTCACCTTTTAGCTATTTTGAATAATGCAGCTATGAGAATCGCTGTGCAAATATCTGTTCAAGTCCCTGCTTTCATTATACTATTAGAAGTGGGGCTATCAGGTCTTGTAATTCTGTGTTTAACTTTATGAGGAATCCCCAAACTCTTTGCACAATAACTATACTACTTTGCATTCCCACCTACAATGTACTATCTTCCTATTTTTCCACATCCTTGCCAGCACTTGTTATTTTCTGTATTTTAAATAATAGCCATTCTGGGGGTATGAAGTGGTATCTTACTGTGCTTTTGAGTTGCATTTGCTTAATGGCTAATAATATTGTGCTTACTAGGAATTTGTGTTTGTTCTTTGGAGAAAGGGCTATTCAAATCCTCTGCCCATGTTTTAATTGGGTTGTTTGTCTCTTTGTTTTGAGTTGTAGGAGTTCTTTATATATTCTGGATAGTGAATCATTTTTAGATGTATGATATCCAACTATTTTCACCCATTCTGCTGGTTGTCTTTTCTCTTTCTTGATATTGTCCTTTGGAACATACAGTTATTAATTTTGATGAAGTTCCATTTATTTTTTCTTTTGTTGCTCATCCTTTTGGTATAAAGTCTAAGAAACCGTTGCTTAACACAAGGTCCTGAAGATTCTTCCCTACGTTTTCATCTAGGAGTTTTTTACTTCTGGTTCTTATACTTAAGTCTTTGATCCATTTTAAGTTAATTCCAAGCACCTTCAGTTGAAGAGACCATTCTTTCCCCATTAAGTGGATTTGGCACACTTGTAAAATATCTATTGGCCTTAGATGTGAGAGTCTATTTCTGAACTCTCAGTTAGATTCCATTGAGCCTCTATACGTCTGTGCTTGTGCCAGTACCACAGTTTTTATTGGGAAGTGTGGGTCCACATTCTTTTACAAGATGGTTTTGGCTGTTTAAGGTCCCTTTCACTTCCACATGACTCTGTGATTGGATTTTTCATTTCTGCTAAGAAGACTTGTAATTTTAATTTCTTTAGTGTGTTGCTGGATTTGGTTTGTTAGAATTTTGTTGAAGATTTTTTTTATCTATCTTCACAAGGGATACTGGTCTGTAAACTTCTTTTCCTGTGACAGCTTTTTCTGGCTTTGGTATTAGGGTGATGCTAGCCACACAGAATGAGTCACGAAGTGTTCCTTTCTCTTCAGTTTTTTGGGAGAGTTTGAAAAGGACTGCTGCTGTTTATTTCTCTTCGGATGTTTGATAAAATTCACCTGTGAAGCCATCTAGTCTTGAACTTTCTTTGTTAGGAGGTTCTCTGTTGTCGTTTTTTAAAGCTAACAATAATCGTTCGTTTTACATACAAATAAGCACACTGGGAAGGGTTTGATGGGAGGTGGCCTGCTTCTGCTCCGGCTGGGGTGTCTTGACCCATAGCATAGTCACATGCTAGCGAGATGGCGCTGGCTGTTGGCCAGGGAGGAGGGTCAAGAGCCACAGTGGCTCCTCTCCATGTGGGCCTCTCCACAGCTGTTTTGGCTTGCTGCTAGAATGGAGGTGGGTTAAGAGCAAGAGACAGGACATGGAAGCTGCCCATTTCTTAAGGCCTGTGCCCAGAAATTGGCCCAACATTCCTATCTACTATATTCCAATGCTCAAGCGGTCCAGGCACAGGTTCAAGTGTAGAGGACAAAGATCTCACCCCTCAATGGGTTTAAACCTTCCGTTGGGAGCTTTCTGACTCCTGATTCAATTTTTTAGTATTGGTCTGTTGAAATCATCTATTTCTTCTTGAGTCAGTGTACGTGTAGGCAAATAGTCTTTTTAAAGTACTTGGAGGTATATCTAAGATACAGTTAAGTTTATAATAGTTAGAAGTAATGTTTATTTTGTGCTTATTATATTCTAGGCACAGTGAGATCAAATAATTTAACCAAGACCATGTAAATGAGAGCTGGGATCTGAACCTAGGCCTGTGACTGAAGACTACCCTCCAGTACACCAAACTTACCTCAATCACGCTTCACTAGGGGACTCAATGATATTTTAACACAATTGCTTAAAATGAAGCTCTCATGGTCAAAAAATGGTAACGATAAAGCAAACCTATATTTCCAGGATGATTATAACATTTTGAACAGGCTTCAAATTGAACAGCCAGAACTAACACAATCAGTTTCAGACCGAGGCTTGGCGGAAAGGCAGTCCTGGTTAGCTGGTCCAGAGAGCAGTTCCTCAGTTTCTACGCTCCACCAAGCAGGACATGTGCATGTCAGAAGGATTTGCATGGCCAAATCTGCAAACAACTGCACAAGATTTGTTCCCAAAGGCAACGTGTACTTCTGGGCTAAGGTGGGCTAAGAAGGATGTGGAGTTAGCTAAAGTGGAGGGGTTCTTGTTCCTGAGAGCACTTTGGCCCTTTCCCAAAGTACACTGGCCCTTTTGGGGTCAGGGGGGCAGCACCACCTTGCAGATAGCTCCCCCCACCCACTGCTGCCCACCTTCATCAGAAAGCTGCACCCTGTGTGTTCTCTCTGGGAACAATTTCAGAATCCCACTGACTAATGGTGGTATTCAGATTCAGTCTGGCAGTAGCACAAACCAGCTGTTTCCATAAGCCTGGGCCAAAGATGGTCACGGCAGTTTAGAATTTCCCTCCTAAGTGAGTTTTAAATGAAAACTTCAAGTTTATAAACCAAACACTAATTCACTTTTCTATGAATAAGACATGCATCCCCTTATAGTTTAGAACAATGACAGTCCAAGGGAATGCTGACCTCCTATTTACCTTAGACATGCCAGGTGCCTCATAAAGCAAAGCATACTCTAGAGGCTCCCAAATGAATACTGGTTTTGGGGCAGTGAAAATGTAAAGTTAATTCTCTTCTTTTGGTTTATTCAATCCAGGTCTCATTCCTGCCCCTCCCCACTCTGCTCCTGTCTTATCCTTTTTCCCTTTTTGGTTCTTAAGTGGCATTCCCCAAGGAACAATTTTTAGATGGCTTCTCTTCTTATTCTGCATGGTCTCTTATGTTAATATTACCCATATTCATAGCTTCAACTGTATCTTCATCACTCTCAAATCCCAGACTACTCTTCTAAACTTCATATCCAGCTACATATCCACCTGGATGTCCCAAAGGTGTCTCAAATGCAAGTACCAAGATGAACATCTCCCCAAACTTGTGCTGCTTTTCCTCCCACATTCTCTACCTTACTACCAAATCCAGATTTAGAGACATAATCTTACACTCCCCTATCTTTTACTCCCTGAAACCTCTTAGTACTAACTGCCTTTGACTTTACTTTCTAAGTATCTTCTAATTCCGTCTCTTCATCTCCAATCCCATTGCCTTGGTTCTTATAAAAGTCTTCTAAAAAGTCTCCTGCTTCAGGACCTCTTTTGTTGCTCAGATGTGGCCTCTCTCTCTCTCCAAGCCCAACTCTGCAAGTGAAATCATTACCCTTCCCCCTACATGGGACATGGCATCCAGGAGTGAGTGTCTCCCTGGAAGTGGGAGAGATGACTCCCAGAGATGAGTCTGGCCCTGGCACCATGAGATCAACAATGCCAACCTAACCAAAAGGGGGAAAAGAAGTGTAAGAAATAAGGTATCAGTGGCTGAGAGAGTTCAAATAGAGTCGAGAGACTACTCTGGAGGTCATTCTTATGCAAGCTTCAGTTAGACATAACAACTTGCCAACCCCCAACCAAAACCATTCCAGCCAATCCTAAAGAATACTGAGGGCAAAATATAAGATTCTACAAAGGTTCCATGCACTAGGATAACTTTCCAAAAAACTATAACCTCCAGATGGGTCCTAGACTAGTTAAGTCCTAAAACCTAGAGGGCCCAGCCTCTCTAGAACATCAGATAGTTTCATCTCCCTACCCCATTGTATTCCATGACTGTTCCTCCTTTGTATGTTGGTAGTAAATAACTTGTTTGAGTTTTACACGTCCAGAGCTAGAGGATAATTTTGCCTTAGAATAGACCAGGCTGTAACTAACTTTGAGATTTTACACTAGTTTTAACCTTGTATTGAATTTGTAATGTTACTGAAATGGTTTTAAGTTTTCTGATACTTATGGAATGAATGTATTTTGCATTTGGAAAGAACATTTCTTTTTGGGGTCCAAAAGGTGGAATGTGCCAGTTTGAATCTGTGGTGGACCCAAGAAAAGCCATGTCCTTTAATCCTCATTCAGTATTGCTGGGTGGGAGCATTTTGATTATTCCCATGGAGATGTGACTCATCCAATTGTGGGTGGTAATTTTTGATCAGATAGCTTCCATGGAGTTGTGACTCCACCCATTAATCCTTTAAAAGAGGAAACAATTTGGAGAGAGCCCCTTTTGTAGAGCCATAAGAAGGCCAGCAGACGCCGCCATGTTCGCCATGTGCCCTTCCAGTTGAGAGAAAGGTTGAATATCATTGGCCTTCTTGAACCGAGGTACCTTTCCCTGGATGCCTTAAATTGGACATTTCTATAGACTTGTTTTAATTGGGACATTTTCTCAGCCTTAGAACTGTAAACTAGCAACTTATTAAATTCCCCTTTTTAAAAGCCATTTCGTTTCTGGTATATTGCATTTGGGCAGCTAGCAAACTAGAACACCCATATTATTGACAACCCTTTCCAACATGAAAAAGTTAGAATGGGCATAGCCCAAATACCCCTAAAGAATGGGAGAAAGATCAGAGGTGATGGTGGAGTTAATCAGAGAAGGTACAGTTTAACAAACAAGTATGATTGCTGAATCATTAAACTGATATTTCTTTTAGTCTCCAGTTTCTTAGAGCAGCTAGAAGTAAAAACCTAAAACTGTGGAATTGTAACCTATACCAAACTCTGAAGTCTGTTCTACAACGAATTCTTATGCTGTGCTCTGAAATTTATGGTTTTGTATATGTGTTATTTTTCATAAAAAAAGAAAAAAAAAGTCGACTGTGATGATAAAAAAATATTTATTCCTTCTAGCCTCCAATATTCTGGGTGCAGTTAGAAGGAAAAATCTGAGACGATGGTATGGTGGCCCATGACAAACTCTGGGATCTTTCCTGTAACTACGTGTTGAAGAGTGCTTTGAAAACTATTGCTTTTTTCTTTCTTTGCTTTGTATATATGTTATATCATACAATAAAAGAATTAAAAAAAAAAGTCTTCCACCTCAAATTGCATTCTTTTGTAATATTCCTCTACACATTTCCCCCACAAATAATCCCCCTCCCTTGTCACCTGTCCATGTGTAGGGCTGATGGAGATGAACTGCTGCCTCTGAATGGGTTGTACCCAGCTGGCTTATGTCCTGATTGGTCATGTGGCCGTGGCATATGGTTATCAACCATTATGAATATTACTTCTGATTGTTATCCCCTTGTTTAAATTCTTCAATGGCTCCATAATAATTAAAAAACAGCCTAGAGTCTTTAGTGTAACATACCATGGCTACTTGTTCTCAGGCCAGTGCCCAAGCCACAATACCATGCTACCCAATCTTTTCTAGTTTCTCTAAGGCAGGTTTCTTTTCCTGGACTCTACAGGTCCATGGATAAAAGCTGGGGCAGGGCTTTGGGATGGGAAGAAATAGGTAAATTTGGATGGGAAAGAATTAAATATTTATCTTCACTGGCCTCTAATTACAATTTAATAATTCCTTCAATTGTGAATACTGGTAAAAAAAAAAAACATACTAGAATCAGTAATGCCTTTATTTCACCACCCATAAAAATCAGGGATATTTTCAAATCATTGTGAATTTGTTACAGGTAACTAAAAAATCATGCTTATCACTACAAATTCACAATAGTTATTATGACTACTTTTGTGTATTTATAAAGATGCACGTATTACTATATCATAAATTTCTTTAAAAATATTTTGAAAATTATTTCAATACAATTAGGGTCTTTTATAATCCCATGTGTTATTTTATGCACTTAAAAACATTATTCTGAGAAGGAGCCCATATATATTTTAAGAGCCAAAGAGTTACATGGTACAAAAAAGGTGTAGAATCTATACTCTAATGGCTTGCTCATCCATCTGTCTCTCTATTATGCATTTATTGATTACTTACCATGTATCACACATAGTGCTAGGCCCTAGGGGATTTTAAAACAGAAAAACACACGTTTCCTTACAGCAAGGTGGGGAGAGAGGAAGGCTGAGCATTTATACACTGTGTGATAAAGGAACAAGGGAATCCCAGGGGAAGTACTCTTAGCCCAAACCAGGGGCAGGGGACAGCCTCTTGGAGACTACATTGCCCTTAAAGGATAAGAGGATTTAGTCCAATGAAGAACTAATAGATTCTATGATGCCATAAATTATGGTAACAACTTTTGGAGACAACTATTAGCCTGCTCTGTTTGTTCCCGGCAAGGGAAATTATGAAGAGCTGAGGCCCTACAAATATACCCAATTGCTGGATACTATGGATAAAGTCTAAAGACTTTGGAGGGAAGACAATCAGCCCAAGAGACTTTCCACAAAAGGCCCGTTTTTCTCGAGAAGAATAAAAGTTCTCTTAATGCAGACAAAGGAGATCGAGTGGTAGGTGTGAATTTGGAACACATGCCTGCTGACCATGGTAGGACAGTTTTCCAGTGGAGGAGAGCGAGTGGGAAGGCCATCTGCATGAAGCGGGAGAGGCATTTTTAGATTAACTTTCCTATAGCTTCATGACTGGGTGATACAAAGAGATATTTTCCAGAACTGTTAGAATTTGAATAAGTCAGATACATTAAATGATTTTTGCACAAGATTTGGGACTCAAAAACTTTATCCTGGACAATCCTGAAGTTTCTGAATGTCTATGTTTGGGCTGAAATGGGCAGTGTATCCTTGACTAGAACATCTAAAATAGGGACATTTCTAGTCTCAGGAATTGGTTTTCAAGTCTGACTAATTATCATGGGTGTTTGGAAGGCAGGAGGCAATGTCCACTCTCTTCCTAGAACTATTTGCCCTTTCAAGGCTTCCTTATTTGCTCAAGCAGACTTGGACATATCATGTCGGTTCAACTTTTACCAATATTAAATTACAGCACGTTTCCTCTTTTTTATTACAGAAAAAAAAGTTGCAGTAAACTTCCTGTCTTTCAGTGCCTAGTTTCATTTAGGAATTGGAATTGTATTATTCTAAATAATACAACTCAAATTTAGCTGGTAGAAGTGATAATTAACTGTGCTGACCAATTTTGGCAAGGTAGCTTTACATCATTTAACTAAACAGTGTTTTGCTTTCCCAAATTCCAAAGTCCATTTGGAATTTAGTGCTATCTTAAGAACAAAGCAGAATTATTCTCTGCAGTTGGAAAGCTTATTCTAGTGAATGTATTAATCTCGAAGTGTCTGCCATCTACCATTATACCCTCATTTTTCTCCCGTACAAGCTTCAGTACATCTCACAGCCCTGACAGGTGCCATGGACAGGCCTCTGACTGGGAATGATCACACTTACATGTAGATTTAACTTCAGACAGGACTAAGTTGGTATCTTTTTTGACCTCTTTCTGAGCACAGCATACAAAAAGAGCCCAGAAATGATGAGTACCTTACAGTAGCTGGTTCCCACAGGTGCTCAGACCAGCTCTGGCACACGATGGTCTAGTCATGCAGCAAGTGTGAATTTGGGAAGTGAGGGCCTACCGGTCTTATTACTACCTGGGAGCTGAGCCGACCTTATGAACTTACAACCATGAGAACATAGAACTTTTTTTGGAAACAGATTTGCTTATAATTTAAAGTAAAATAATGTTTTTCTCATATTTTCACATCCCTCAATGACTAGAAGCAGTTGAAAGCCCTGTACAACTTTCCATACTCAGCTAGTGAGAACTTCCTTCTGTCTTCAAACCCTCGATCTCTGGACAACTGCCACTTTAGAAATACGATGTCCACGTACAGATTGGCATTTTCAAAACTCCTCTCTGGGTAAAGCGACTATGCTTAATAATCTGAAAATATTTTTATAAGAACTTATACATTTCTTGCTTTAAGATAATTGCATTGGGAGACTATAGAAATATGAATTAGTAATGTAGGCAAGTTGAAGTCAAATGCCTGGAAGGTTATGAAGGGATTCTAAACCCAGCAGTGTAAAGATTTTATTTGCAGATTGTAGTTACCTGGGCCCCATAAGAGTTGGTCACTCAGCAGAGACCATTCGCCTGAACCTAGCAGACAGCGTAGCTCAGCACTGACTTCACAGCTCCGGACACAGTGCCGTTTTGCAGAAATACAATGCAAGCCACACAGTAATTTAAAAGTTTCTAGTGACTATGTAAGAAAAGTTTAAAGAAATGGGTGAAATCTTTAAATACTATATTTTATTTAACTGAATATATCTAAAATATCATTTCAACATGTAATCAGTATAAAATATTAATAATATATTTTATATATTTTTGGTATTAAGATTTTGAAATTCAGTGTGCATTTTACACTTACAGAACATATCAATTCAGACTAGCCACAGTCACATGACTACTGGCTATTGTATCAGATAGACAACTTGACGCTGTTCAGGAAGGACAGACAAATGATGCCCCATGAGTATCAGAACTGCTCAAATGTGAGGGTGCTTAGACATATTCTGAACCTTGTACTTCTATAGTTTCAGAGGTTGTGTTTCCAAATGTGTTTGTGTATGATTCCAGCATTTGCAGCAGAAACTTAGAAATGCTGCATATTTCAAACTTCGCCTTCCTGTACTTTGTTGTATAAGAAAACTGGTCTTGGTGCCAGAGCTGGACATTCTTACTTTACTGCACTGGAAATTAAGACAGGCTAATATCAGGTATTAAGTAATGTTAGTTCTTTCTCAGTGTCTTATTTATGCTTTAATATAATTCATTTATTCTTTAAAAATTATGGAGCGTCTTCTCAATACAAGGTCCTAGAGGCACTGATAAAATAGAAAAGCATTGATTCTGAAAATAAATTCAGTAATATATTTTCATTTAAACTATATTTTAGTAACTTTGCACTCAGCTTCAGTCTATGTAACTTTCAAGGATTACTTTAATTTTTTTTTATTAATTAAAAAACTTAAAAGAACATTAAGATATCATTCCATTCTACATATACAATCAGTAATTCTTAATATTATCACATAGTTGCATATTCATCATTTCTTAGAACATTTGCATTGATTTAGAAAAAGAAATAAAAAGACATCAGAAAAAGAAATAAAACGATAATAGAGAAAAAAAGATTATACATACCATACCCCTTACCCCTTGCTTTCATTTATCATTAGTATTTCAAACTAAATTTATTTTAACATTTGTTCCCCCTATTATTTATTTTTATTCCTTATGTTCTACTCTTTTGTTGATATGGATTACTTTAATTTTAACTAGAAGAGGACTTGTCTAAGCCCTTGAAGTCTTGCTGAGGGTAACTATTCCAGCCTTTCATCGTCAGTAAACGTTTGTGCCCATGTCCTTGCCCTCTCCTTCTTTGCAGCACTAAAATGATTACCTTAGATAAATGTTCCTTGATGGTTTCATTGTCTCGCTCCACTATCTCCATCATTTCCTGGCTCCCAAGGTACGCAGCATTAGCTACATTAAAAAATAAAAGGTCAGACAATGTACAGAACAAACACAAATGTCCAATTAACTTTAGTAAATTCGTGATCCTCCCTTTCCTTTCGGCAAGTGCCATCTGACGGGAGGCACCAGTGAGGCAAAGCGAGGCGTGCGCGTCCCACAGCGTGTGCAGATCCTGGGAACAAGAGCACGCACTAAACAACCTCCTTCCCCCCACTGGGCTTTCTCAACAGGAAAGTTGTGCAGTTTGGCAACACAATGACAGAACTACAGGACATGACGTGTGTGTAACTGTGCCCATCTACATGCTATTAGGATTTAAGGGTCAGAAGCACACATGGTTACAGATAAATTATGTATATCAGAGAAAAGGTATGCAGTTATGAACATTAAACAAATGGCAATTTTTAAGAAAGAAAACAAAAAAATAATGTTTATTTTAAAAGATGTTAAAGGGATAGTCCCATTATAATGACTGCAAAATAATCAAAATGACCATCATTTTCACAATGTCAAATTCTCGGGAAAGAGGAAGAGAACCAGAGAGAATGTGAATTTATGAATTCACTTGTCTTTCTTTTACTGTTAAGAAAATTTTCATATAAAGAATGTGCCTTGAATTCCATTTTAACTGGTATAATTATTGTTACTTTCCTTTTTAAAAAATATTTTATTGCTAAAACTTAACATACAAACAGTCTTATCATACAAACATTCCATACATGGTGTATAATCTGGCTCACAATATCATCACACAGTTGTGTATTCATCATCATTACTTTGCTTTTTCGTTGTTTTTATCAGCATCTGCCTGGTATATCTATCCTTCCCTTTATTTTCAATCTTTTGCCTTTTTGTTTTAAACCTGTCTCTTGCAATCATATAAATGGACATCTTCAAAAACACAATTTGAGACTTAACATATTCTCCTATATTGAGATAAATATATCTGGTCTACAACCAGTCATCTTATTTTGCATATGCTATGCTTTCTTGTTTGTTTTCTGACTGTCTTTGCCCCCTTCCTTTAGTGTGAATGATGAGCTCTCCCTCCCTTCTTTGTAAAAAAAATTCCTTTCATTAATAGTCTCAAAGCATAAATTTGATTTTTATTCACCTAGTGGTTAGCCTTACCTAAAAGGTATACAACTTATATTCTCACTATTGTTGTCTGAAATTAATCAGTACCTATAATCTCTCCCTCCAACAAGACAGGACCCTAGCACACTTTCACCCTCCCTGTGCCTTCCTC
>PVIY010043789.1:0-20115 GCA_004026745.1 Myrmecophaga tridactyla
AGGTATCTTTGCTGTATTAAAACATTTAAAATCACTTCTCTGTCAGGACTAAATGTATCCCAGCTATATGAGCAACAATTATTTTATTTAGGTATGATCTGGATTGTCTAAAACAATCCAATTTTTAAATACCCTGCCCCATTTTCCTCACACATACGTTCATACATGTCAGATGATAAGCCCGATACATGGTTTTTACTAGAGCTACATCACGCTGACTGCCCTGTATATGAAATATTGTGTGAGCCCATTGGACTCATGGAGGGACAGGCTTGCATAGTTTAAGAGCACCTACTCTAAAGCCTGAACTTTTGGGTTTAGATCTCTGATATTACCATTTCTGTATGACCTTGGGCAAGTTACTTAACCTCTCTGTGTCTCTGTTTTCTCATTTATGTATGGAGATAATAATCCAGGTACAGTATTTATATCATTTTGTTATGAGGTTTAAGTGAGTGAGCATATATAAGCATACAGAATATTTTCTTATATCTAGGAAGCATTGTTTAAGAGTATGTTTTACACATTGTTTCTTCTAAAGATATTTGTGTTAGTTAGATTCAGTTGTCAACTTGGCCAGGTGAGCATACCTACCCTTGTTGCTGCAGACATAAGCCAATGGTACATGAACCTCATTTGTTGCTAATTACATCTGCAGTCGGCTAGGAGGCGTGTCTGCTGCAATGAGTGACGTTTGACTTAATTGACTGGTGCTTAAATGAGAGAGCGCAATGTAGCACAGCCTAAGCAGCTTGGCATTCCTCATCTCAGCACTTGCAGCTCAGCCCAGGCCTTTGGAGATGGAGAAAGAAGTCACCCCGGGGAAAGTTGTTGGAACCAAGGGCCTGGAGAGAAGACCAGCAGAGACCATCCTGTGCCTTCCACGTAAGAAAGATCCTCAGTGGAAAGTTAGCTGCCTTTCCTCTGAAGAACTAACAAAATAAATCCCCTTTTATTAAAAGCCAATCCGTCTCTGGTGTGTTGCATTCCTGCAGCTAGCAAACTAGAACAATATTAAACATTTCATATCAGTTAACTTGCCCAGTATTAACATATAATGTACATGGAAGGAAACTCATTTGATAGTTGGAAAAAATGGACTTTCTAGGATTACAAGATTGTAAAGAATCCAGTTTAAAAGAGATAAAATGCTTACTGGAAGCCAGACTTATACTCCAAGGTGTGTGGAGTCATATCTTTCAGTCATATCACCGACCACATAAAATACAAAGTAGGGAAATTACATTTAACATATGGTTTGTCTTTTGATCCATATGTTTTCTCAGAGACTGTCTTGGAGTAAATGTACTTGATAAAATAACTGATGATGAGTATTGCGCTGAATTATTTATCCTTTCATTTGAAAGGCTTAAAAAAGGATAAATTAAATTGTGGACAGAAAACATCATGATGTGATATCATGTTTTCCTTAGTATAAATGACTTACCATTTCAATTTCTCTTCCTTAGTTTGCTTATTAATTAAACTTTTATACCAATGCTGCATAAAACTGAGTCTGAATTCTATTACTGTAGTCAGATAACCTCCCATGAATTATAAATATGTCTCTCATTTTAATATATGGATATGTCTCCCATGTGCTTTAACTATGTATTCTCCTTTAAAATTTTAGATATTAATTTTGTAACTCTGCAGTTCTAAGTTTAATAATGACATTAAGTAGCAATAGATTTTTCTAAAAGAAATGTGGATGAGGAGTCCAAACATTTAAATACAGTCTATCACATTTTGTTCCCAAATGGAATGTTACTTTTTTGGTTAATCAGGGCACATCTGGAAAAATATTTTTATTGCATGAAAATGTTTCAGTCTCCTCTCATACTCAACTGGCTGGTGCTCAATATCTAAAATTGGATACATACAAACTTACTTGTGAAGAAAGTAGAAAATATTTCTTGAATGTGGCATATGAGGAAATAATGTAAATTCTCATGGGTTCTTTGTTAAATAATTAGTTTAAAAAGTGCCTTGAAGACTTCTTATGCTAAAGAGAAAAATTGGAAATATGTCTCAACTGACTATGATTAATATAATCTTGAAATATATCAACTTTTGATTCTACTCATCTTTTTATGAATAATGGAATGGCATACTTTCTTCCTCAAAAGTGGGAAAAGAAAACAGAAAGAAATAAAATAATAAAACAAAAAGGAAAGAAGATAAAAGGAAAGACATTCAACATTTTGGACATTCTTTTATGACATTGAGGTAGAAAATCACAGATAGGCTTATAAGTATACTCAACTAGAGTAATAGAAGTTGATGTGATTGAAACTGCATAGTTGCAAAGCAGTGCATTAAAATGGAATTAGAATAGCAATATCATGGTGTTGTTAGAGTATAAATGAGATGATGTATATAGACTTCTTAGTATAGTACTAATGCTTTATAGTTGTTAAATGGAGCTTTTATTAATATTATCATTACAAAAAATAGTAGAAGTATTACTAGTAGAAATAGGCCCTTGAAAAACCAAAGGCATGGAATTTGTGAGGCAATTTTTTCCAGAGTTCTGTGTTGATTTTATAGGAATTGCCAAACTTTCCCTAACCAATCAATAATTAAAATATTAACTAATGTTTATTTCTGTGATTTATAATTTACTTTCAAAGATGAGATAAATGCACTTGAAAAGAGAAAAGTAACTTCTGAAGATGACAACTGACAATTGATGCCACTAGATTACAGGACTTCCCAGAATACATTCTATTCACAAAAAGGTTTGTCACTTTGGGCTAACACAGATGGGAAAACATGTCCTTGAAGAAATTGGACTTAGGTTGAGCCATTACACAGGAAGTCAGGAGCCACACAGGAAGAAAAGTCATCACAAGGACAGGCAACAAACTCAACAAAAAAAGGTTGTTAGACGTTAGAGACACCTAGGTCATTCAGGCAGATGGACAATACTGGAAGCTGCGTTCACATGAAAGGAAGAGAATGAGGAATGGTTGATGAAATTATGAGACTGTAGCAAGAATTCTAGTCATCTCATGCTATTAATTAGATCAACAGCAATCTGGGATATTTAATTGAATTTAAGTGGAGCACCACAGAACCATCAATTTTGAACTAACATTTTGTAGTGATATTATTGGAAATATTGAACTTTCTTGCAGTTAACACTTGCTTAAGATTGATTGCTCATTATTTTTTAATGTTTAAAATTTTTTTAAATACCAAAAAACACCAAACGCAAACATTATTTTGATCATTCCATTCTATATATATATGTAATCAGTAATTCACAATATCATCACATAGTTGCATATTCATCATCATGATCATTTCTTGGAACATTGCATCTATTCAGAAAAGGAAATAAAAAAAAAAACAGGAAAAAATCATAATACCATACCCCTTACCCCTCCCTTTCATTGATCACTAGCATTTCAACCTAAATGTATTTTAACATATGTTCCCCCTATTATTTATTTTTATCCCATATGTTCTACTCGTCTCTTGACAAGGTAGATAAAAGGAGCATCAGACACAAGGTTTTCACAATCACACAGTCACATTGTGAAAGCTATATCATTATACAATCATCTTCAAGAAACATGGCTACTGGAACACAGCTCTACATTTTCAGGCAGTTCCCTCCAGCCTCTCCATTACATCTTGAATAACAAGGTGATATCTACTTAATGTGTAAGAATAACCTCCAGGATAACCTCTAGACTCTGTTTGGAATCTCTCAGCCATTGACGTTTCGTCTCATTTCACTCTTCCCCCTTTTGGTCAATAAGGTTTTCTCAATCCCTTGATGCTGAGTCTAAGCTCATTCTAGGGTTTTTCTCAATCCTTTTATGCTGAGTCTCAGCTCATTCTAGGATTTCTGTCCCACATTGCCAGGAAGGTCCACACCCCTGGGAGTCATGTCCCACGTTGATTGCTTATTTTTGAGGATAATGTTAAAGTTCATATTTCTTATATTACATATTGGCTTCATTATAGGACATCCAGGGATAAATTCTCATGTGATCTTTGATCTAAGAAAAGTATTTCTCTTGAATAATTTATGTAATTCTATTTTATGAATTATGAATTTTGTAATTGACTGTGTCCATGTTGTTCATTAGAATTGTAAGACTCAATTTTACTTGGGAAAAATATTGCAAGTGTATAGTGATAGAGAAGCACAGATGATGGAGATATAGTATATCAGTCTTTCTAGCTGCTCTTGGATTATTGTCAATGATAGTTCAATGAGAATGGGAACATCATAGAATGCCAGAGTCAAGAGAGAAAGTAGGAATAATAGAGAGAAGAAAGAAGGAATTAATCTCCTTCACCCACTCCTCAACACACACACACAGGCACATACATACACTGGGGAGCCACAGGAAAGAATTTGGTGAGGATGAGGCACAGAATAAGTGCTTTGCTAATTATGCTGGTTAGAGACTTGCTATGAATGTAAAAGAAAACATACACACAAAGTTGTGGAAGGAGGAAAATGCAGGCAATATTTGGGAGTAGAGTGAAAGTTTCTTTGATTGAAGCACAAGGTTACTATAGAGTTGAAATAAACTATAAGGCAAGTTAGAGTGTTTGGGAACAGATGCAAAATTTAGGAGCAGATGTAGGAAAGCTGCTATAAGAGAAAAGAGTTTAATTTTATTCTCTAACTTAATAGAAAACTATTTTGAGCATTTTGTGTAGGGCTCTAATGTTATGGTAATGGTGTTATAGGAAGATTAATTTAGTAATGTAACCTCAGTTTACTTTTTAAATTGTTTATTGAGCGCCTACTATTTTCATGATATTATGCTAGGTGGTTTAGGTGAAATAAATTTACTTTGCATTTAAAACTTTAAACAGTACTTATTTCATAGTTACTACATTTCAGGCATAGTGGTAGGTATTTAAAATGAAACAACTTACACTCAGGGTGTGGAAGAAATGAGAAGATAAGGAAGACAAACACACAAAGAATAATAATATAACGTGATTGACTCAGTTAGCTCCCAATAAAAATGCACAATCAAATGCTATGGCAACTCCAGATAAGAAGAGATGACCTCCAGTTGGCTACAAAGGATGACGGTACTTGGTTTCTCAGCAGTGTTGGGAGAATCATTTAATCAGCACTGTCCTCATCCATTGGGAATCAAAAAATCTCCCCTGCACTCCTGAAGAACACTGTCATCTGGTGTGTGGCTGGGTAGTATATATTTGACCCATTTTATCATGCTCACTTCTCTGAATTTTTGTTCCTTTCTTTCATGGATTACTATGGAGGTTTTGGCATCTATATTAATTTAGTGAGGGCCATAGCCTTTTCCAACCTTCCATGAGTCATCCCAGAAATGCATTAGAACTGCCTTCCAGGGCCCTTGCCAGGATTTTATTTCCTGGGTCAAGGGAATTTTGCTCCACATTGATTAAATCTCCTTTATCCAGCTTTATATTTTGCTGTTCTTGATTCATCACCCTCAGGATCTACCCCTGGGAATGGAGTAGAACATGAGGGGTCTCTCTTGGTTCTTGCCAGTATATATATATTAGCCAGTTCCTGTAGCCTCTATGGTATGTACCTACTCTGTTCCCTTAGCAGTGCCAGTGTCTCCCAGTTGCTTAGATTTGACTATAGTTATTTGCTTCTTGGTCAGTAGGAGAGTTAGGTGCAGATCATAAAGAAGAAAAACATTCTCTTATAAGGCACCTACGTAGGCTTCAATCAAATGAGGGACCACTATCAACTAATAAAGGGGGTGGACCATTTCTGAAAGCCTAGAGAGTTCAGTGTAATCTCAGACTTTAGGGATCTTCACTCTACTTGGCTGTCTCCATTGCAATAGCAGGTCCCTGACTTTGGAGTTGAAGGCTTGCTTGCCTTGGCTGAGTATCAGTGCCCTCTAAGCTCTGCCACTCTTACAATTGCGCCCTTGACCTTCAGTTCAATATGCCATCTGGCTCTAAGAGTTGAGAGTCTCTTCAAATTCTACCAAGAAAGCCATGTTTTGTACAATACAGGAGATCTCAGCCAGTCATTTTCTCTGTTCAAAGCATAGACAATGCTCAGCAATAGACACAAACTTCATAATTATTCTTTCTCCTCTACCTCTCGGAGGTCTGAATTATTGTACCAACCTATGCATCCTCTTCCACCTGTATTCTCTTCTAATTCACTAATTGTGAAAGTTTTAACACTTGTACATATTCAGCATGCCAGAGATCATCAACTTTTCATCTTTAAGCAGTGATGGGAGCCTTGCTGTCACAGGGCCGGGAAGTGAACCAATATTAGAACTTTTATTTCTTAGTCTGCTTTTCTGGAACCACTTGTATTATGAACTGTCTTACCTCAGGTGTCCAAGAAGAAGAGCCTGATATACGAGTCACTGCAATGGAATCATTGAAAGTGTGCTGTTAAAGTGAAACCTTTTAGGGAGTGAATGGATTAGAATATGCCAGACGAAGAAACTACTCAATGATGAAGTCAGCCTCAGCCTGACCTGAAGGGGACCTCTGAAGAATAAATCCTACCGCAGTTGTACCACTGTGAGGAACTGGGGCTGTGCTTTTGTATCCCATTTCATTCAGTGGATGAATTGAATTCACCATTGAATTGATGAATCCAGAAATTCATCCTGAATAGGAATAGGACTTAACCTTGAGACACTCTGGGAAGGTCAGCTTTTATCATGGGATGGGAATTCTTCGAAGAATAATGCCTGTGAGCAGTTGGCAATCAGAATTCTCAGCATCTATCTGGCATCATTAGTGAAATCAGGGTGTATGCAGTTTGGTAATATACTCCTTAGAAACAGGATGGACCTCACTCAAAACTTGGTTCATATATCGAGACTGTGACAATGCCAAATACAGATGCCAAGAGAATATGAAAATGTTTGTGGTTCGCATAATGAGAATTTTTCTGGGGAGAGAAAGCAGATCCAAAGCAGATCAAAAAATGACTTTAGAAAGCAAGGAAAAGAGATTGGCTTTTTTTTTTTTTTTTTTTTTTTAAGTTAGGGAGAGTGATGAGGTGATGGTTTCCATGATAGACAAGATATCGGAGGGTTTGGATCTCCTGCTATCACCAGAGGAGAGAACACCTGGATTTTTATTAGCTTGCCAGATGTGGTGCAGATGGGGAGAGGAAGTGATGAGGCTTGAAAGTTGATAGCAAACATAAAAACATGTAGTCAGGCACTTATTACAACTCACTCTTGATGTTTGATGACTAAAATATACCATGTATCATTTAATTGAATTTGAGCTTGCTTAAATAAGTCATTATTGTACAGGACACCTGCAGCCTGAGGCCTTTAAGGGAGGTGAGAGTTCCATTGAATTCCTTCTTCAAAAACACAGAATTGTGCATTGAGAAGTGAAATGAGTGCTCAGACACTATAAATGATGTCTCTAACTCAGAAGAGGATAAGGAGTGTCTTGGAGAGGCCTTGTATTTTGGCTTTACTATGTACAGAGACATGTGCAACTTTGTGGTCGTTTGGTGCTATATGTACCCCAGAAAAAACATATTCTTAAATCTAATACATTCCTGTGGATGTGATCCCATTTTATGTAGGATGTTTTGATGAGGTTACTTCAGTTAAGGTGTAGCCCACCTTAAAACCATGAATTCCCATTGTTTAAGCTGACCTATTACATGATATTTGCTTGCCAGCCTAGGAAGCTAAAACAGATATTCATATATTTTGATATCTGTGAGACAGAAGATTTCCAGAGTTCCTTACCACAAGGGAAAGAATGTTGAATAAGTAATTGCTGACACTATTGATTGGACTAGACAATCTGACCACTGACAGTGACCTAAGAGTTTGTAAAAGTTTGTGGCCATTGGGCAGCAGAACCACTTAGCAAACCAGAGCAAGAGAAGAAAGACCCCTCAGTGGCAGACAATGATTAGATAATTCTGCTCATAATCATTATTTTGGCTATCCTGAAGAAGCAGGATATGGCCCCACCTCAAATTTGATTCAGATGTCAAGACTGATGATGCTGCACACGTGTATGGTTCACATCACAAGAGGCTTTCTGAGGAGAGCAGGGAAGGCTTCCCAAGCTGGTCCTAAAATGGCTTGAGAGAATAAGAAAGGAGACTGCTTAGGGGGTTATTAAGGTTAGGGGATGGGTCAGGGTGAGCATTCCTGTGTACAAGCAGGGGCTTATGTGATTTGATGCTCCCAGTGCTCCCAGCAGAACCAAAGGAAGGAGCACCCAGGCTTTCTTAACAGTTTGCCCAGATATGGGGCATGAGGGGAACAGAGAAGGATGAGGCTTAGAAGTTGTTGGCAGTCAAAGATTAAACAATATATCTGACAGCAGCTACTAAAAACAGCCATTCGATATTTTACTTCTGGATTCACAGACCAATGAACTCTGATTATTGGGGATGTAGCCAGTGTTTGAGCATGTATATCACATCTTGGAAGATTATGCCCTAATCCTGCCACGTGCTTTCTCCAAGCTGGCACCCAAATGGTGCTTTATTAGGCAATTGCTCTATGCCATTATTACTGGTGCTTTTATAGGGCATGTTCTATGATACTTGTACATATGGAAATAGTTACTTGCCATGAAATGCTGGGACAGTATTGCATGGTATAATATATCAATAAGTGAATTATTATATAAACTGTATGCTAGTACTGTTGGTGGAATCCGTACTTTTGAACTGCTGCATAGTTGTTATCTCAACCACAATGGCAACTTTGTTCATTGTTCTCATTGAGCCAGTACTTGTGTGCCCAAGAAAAGAAGATGACTGTCATTCACAAGACCACTGATCCTGTCCATGTAGTTTGAGAGAATCTCCTCTGAAATGGATGCTTTCTGAGGGCATTAATGTGAGATAAAAATATCCGTATGCTTTCTGTCCAATTTCAGTGCCCATCCACATAACTCATGTCCAGACTTCCTTAGCCCTGATCTTCTAATTGAGCTTAGTCCTAGCTCCTGACCAACAATTCAAGGGGTGTGTCATTGCCCAGGCATCCATATATATATATGTACAGCAGCCACATCTCCCCTTATATGAAATAAATGAGTATACTGCTCCCTGATTTGCTTACTGTTGTAAGACTTTCTTTTTACTAATGTCCTTTATGTCACTCCTCAGTAGCCCAGTAATAGAGTCCAATCTTGTTAAGGGTAGCAACATCTCATTTGTGAATTAGGTTCAAATTATTTCTTTGTCATTCAGAAGGGTAGATTTACTATCACTACAGATCTGGTGTCTTTTACGTTTATCACATCTACCTTGATAATACAGAATAACTTTTGCCACCTACCTTTGACATTCTGGAATCTTATCAGTCCCAATTTATACTTCAAGGAACAAGGTTCCAGAGAAGTACCTCCCACAGTAAACATGGCCGTGCGGAGGAGAGCTACCACTTGTCTTCTCAAATATTTCATTGGCTTCTTTATCAATTTTTTATTGTCTCAGTAAAGGTTCCTGTGAGTGACATGTTTAGAGTGTGCATTTTCAGATCTTAATACATTTTAACATTCCCACCTCACTGAGTCTTTTTACTTTTTCTTCAGTGTTATACTATACAGGTTTTCCACTTCCCTTACTGTAAGCAATTTTTAGCTCTTTGTTTCCAGTGGTTACCCCCAATAGACTCTTAGGACTGACAGCAAATGCCATTGTGATAAAATTTAATTCCAAGTCATAGACATGTCTCCATATCATTACATTCTCCCTTTTCTGTCCTTATATTCTGCAACCACTCCTTCTGCCCAGTCCTATATATCAGGATCCATTTTGGCACATTCTTCCCCAGTTCTTGACAATTTATTAGTAAGGTTCTGCATTTTAGGGCCATATAAGTTAATTCTACCCAAAGAGTAACTCTATTTTGGTTGTGTTGGTCTCTGAACCTAGAATTGACCTGACAACAATGGTGGATGGCAAGATCAGATCTTCAATAGAAGTGGCATTATCTTCCTGCAAAATACCTGCTTTAGTCTACATCATATTCTTTATCAAGTGTAGATTTTTCTGGAATTGTGAGATGACTATTTCTATTAACCTGTAGAGAGTTCATGAGTATTTTCAGTTTTAAGATTTCATACTTATCCATCAAAATATCCCATTCAAAATTTCATTAGCCCGCCTTTTCTCCCATAAGGACCCTCATCTTGAAATCAGAGACCTGTTAAAATTAAATATTACAATTTCTTTTAGCTCTTTCAGATACTTGGTCTGATTTTCTGCACAGCCTTCTGAATATTATAATTTTCTTAAAAGCTGCTATAGAAATCCTCTACCTTTATGAGTAAGTCATGTCTTAAATTGGTAATTGACTAGGCTGGCCATTTCATTTTTAAAGACTTCCAAAGCCAATAATACTAGGAAATCCATGATTCTTATAAATTTATAATGAGTATTACCTCCATAGCATTGAAATGTCAGGACCACTGCTTAGTGTTTCTTCTCCATGTTATACCTGTTTATTATGCCATTCTCCTCAAAGTGATCTATAAATTCAATACCATTAAAATCAGAGTACTAGCAGGAATTTTCATTTTTAGAAATGACAAAAATCTATAAAAAATCATATGGAAGTGCAAATAATCTTGAAACACAAGCAATTTTGAAAGAGAAGATTTTATCTGCTATCAAAGCTCCCTATAAAACTAACGTGATCAAGACAATATGCTATATATATGTTATAGACATAGACCAGTGGAACAGAGTAAAATTGAGAACTAGATTTATACACGTGTTCAATTGATTTAACAGAAGCACCAAGGTAATTCAATGGGGAAGGATAATATTTTCAACTGAAATCTCTGAAAGAGTTGGATAATTATATCGGAATTAGATAAAGGAAGGACATCAACTCTTACTTAGCACCATACCCAAAAATTAACTTGAAACAGTTCACAGCCTTAAGCATAAAAGCTAAAACTCTACAGTTTCTAGGAGGAAAAAATAGCTGAAAAGTGTTTACATTCTAACTGTAGGCAAAGGATTCTTAGGACAGGAAAAGTACTAATTATAGAAGGAAAAATTTACAAACTGGATGTCCTCAAATTTAAAAAAAACTCCTTGAAAGTAAATGCTAAGAAAATGAAAAGGAAAGCAACAGATTAGGAGAAAATATTTGCAATATATCCAATAAAGGACTTGTATCCAAAATATATAAATAATTCTCAAAACTCAATTATAATAAGATAAGTACGATTAGAAAATGGGCAAAATATTTGTATAGACATTTCAGAAAAGAAGATTTACAAGTGGACAATAAAATATGAATGATGCTCAACATTATTGGCCATCAGAAGAAATGCAAATTGAAAACACGAGATACTATACCAGACCCATGAGAATGGCTAAAATGAAAAACACTGTCAATACCAAGTGTTGAAAGGAATGTGGGACAACTGAACCTCTCATATACCACTGCTAGCAGAGTAAAATGGTACAATCCCTTCCAAAACAGTCTGGCAGTTTCTCCTCAATTTAAATAGGCATTTATAATGTGTGTCAGTTAGCAATTTATTGCTCCTTAGCTGCTAAAGAAACCTTCAGTTTATGCTCTATGGTAAACAGCAGAATTCCTTTAAGTGTTTCTCCTTTAAAGTGAGTGTAACGTTACTATTTCTGATGGAAGTTACTGGAGGGACATTTCAGGAACTAAGGTTTTATGAATCTCTGATGTGGGCTGGGATCAGAGCCCGGGCCCAGCATGTGAGCTTTCTGTGACCTTGCAGCCTCAACCTGGTGATAACATTTCTGTACCCACTTAAATGTACCCCTGTAAGCTTTGCTTGCAGCCATCTGTGACTCAGGAGGTTATACACTGAGTAGCAGCTACTTCTTCATTCCCCTGGGAAGCTTGAGTACAACCCACTTGTGGGATAGTGGGGTGGGGGCAAACAAAGCCCCTGTGAACCCCAGGCTGGCTTGTGCTAAAAACTTCCTTCTGCCTTCAGCACCCAGACTCCCACAGTTTACCCAGTACTGGTAGATGAACATCCCCACTTCCCTGTCTTGTCCTCTGGAGGGTTGCCTATTACTTGCTAGCATATCCAGACCCACTCTAGCCTGGCTCTCCACTGGGCTGAAGTTCACCTTCTTCAATGAGGTCTGAACTCTTCCATTTTGTCCTTCCTTGTACCCATCCTCAGTCCCAAGGCATGATACAGGTTTTCTTTATGTAGTCACATTTTAGCATAATTAATAATTCTTTACAGTATATTTCTGTTTAAGCTACTAGGGGATTTCTATCTTCTGATTGGAGCGAGGCTACTATACCATGTGACCCATCAATTTCATTCCTAGGCATTTCCTGAAGAGAAATGAAAATACATTACCACATAAATACCTGGAAACAAGCAGCTTTATCCCTAAGAGTGAAAAATGGAAAACAACTCAAATGTCCAACAAAGATAGGTGGATAAAGAGTTTGTGGTGTATCTAAATGATGGAAAGCTGCTCAGCAATACAAAGGAATTAATGACTGATATAAGCAACAGCAAAAATAAATGTCAAAATATTGAGCAAAAGAAGCCAAACACTTGAGTATATATATTGTATATTGTATGTTCCATTTCTATTAAATTATAAAAGAGTCAAAAGTAACCTTCGTGACAGAAAGCAGATCTTGTGTTGCCTAAGCTTGGAATGGATGGACTGACCGCAAAGTTGCAGGAGGAAGTTATGGGGTGATAGAAGAGTGCTATATCTTGATTGTGGGGTGGCTACATGAGTATATAAAGTTGTCAAGACTCATCAAACTGTTCGCCTGAATTGGATGCATTGTATTTTCTATAAGTGATACTCTAAAAATTGAATAAAAAATAAAAAGGGAAATATATGGACATATGAATGGAACTTTGGCGTGGGGCTTGAATCTGATTGGTAGCTTGCTGTGTGAGCTTGTGGAAGGCATTTGATATGTGCCTTCAGCTGTCACCTCACATAAGCAAACACGCTTTGTCCAGTTCAGAGGGAGCTTATATAGCTACAGTAGATTAAAACGGAATAAAATTTGGCTAAAAAAGCCAAAACAAAACATTTAAAAGCCAAAAGTCAAACAAAGCAAAATGAACAAATAATATAAGGGGTGGATGCAAGAGTTATTAAGCAAGAATCCAGAAAGAAATAACAAAATCATTTATGCATTTATTCGACAACTGTACATTGAGCAGATATTTTGTACTAAGTCTCATGCTAGAGTCAGGAGATATAAAAGTCTCGGCATCTAAGAAGATTCCAATAGAAAGGTGAGTAAAGCCCTGTAGATGAAATTGGGTAGTACAATTTACTGATGGTCATAATCCCAGAGTGCTTGTCAATGTGCCTCACTGGGGGAGAAGGACCTGGGAAAGGAGTATCAGAGATTGAGTTGGTGGAAGAGGTGAGGGAGATCACAAAATAGATTCCCTGGTTTTGAGCCTGAACCGATGGGGATAGCAGAAAGAAGGGCAAGGTCTAGGGATAGGATAATGAATTCAGCTTTGCATGAGTTAGAATCTAGGTAAGATCAGCATGTGCAACTTGCCGTACTATTAGTGATCAGGATATTGTCCTCTGCTGATACCCAAGTCAGTCTGCAGAGATGAGCATAGATGAATCCAGGGTGAGGATAAGAGAAAGAAAAACAGAAATTCAAGCATTACAAGTAAGAAATTAAAGTGCCCTTCTTAATGAAAGCAAGAGGAGGAAGAATGAACAGCAACAACTGTTAGGCTATAAGAATTTGATATTTTGGAGGTGCTTGGATCTGCCTCTGAAATGGTTATTTGCTGAATTGATTTTGGCAGCAGTATTTAAACTGTGTTTCATTAATATAAAATATTAATTTTTATTAATTAATAAAAATAAAATATTAATGACAGTTAATATTTAAAGTTATAATAACGCAATAAAAATGTATTACTTCTCAATAGTTTTATGATAGTAGAAACACCAATTTTCAAATATACTATTTCATTGAATTTTTATAATCTTTTAATGTAGGTAGGGTAGATATATTTACCCCCATTTTCCAATTAAGGAAATTCAAGCTCCATCAAGGTTAATGATTTTCCTAAGATCACACAGCTAGTATATGACAAAAATGGAGAGATGCCTAAATCAGATTTCTAGCCCAATGCAGTTTCTGCTATATAGCCTCATGCCAGATAACATTTTCCTATATTTTGAACTTTCCTAATAAGGAGAACCATGACAATTACTTATTTCACACTGGGAGATAGAACACATTAGGAGTGGACTAGGGCAATGGAGATAGAAAATAAGGAAGACCATTGAATTTGAGTGTGTACATTTTGTTTGTGTTTTGTTTTTTTTAATGTATTAGCATACCTCTTTCCTGATGATGAACTTTGGATAATAATGATTATCCCTGTTGGAATTAATTTTGAATGTGACTATATTATAACCATTTAATCTAATTTATTTGCTTTTACTAGCAATTATGAATTCTTACTATTAACTTAATGCATGATTTACTATAATCCAATATTTTACAGATATTTGGAAGTTGGGGCATAAAACTCTAAAGTGATTCTACATAGACTACATTAAATTATGCTCCAATAATACTGAGAGCTTCAATAATACTAACGCCAACTTCCATATCTAAAGAAAATGCTGCTACTTGCAGTCTTCAGGGTATGTGCTCCTTTGCATAAAAGTGATGGATTAGCCCTGGTCCATCTACTCTCTGCTCCTCCATCTAACTTATGACATGATAAAGAATATTTACAAGAGGGATGGCCTAAGGTAGTAGCATGATTTTTGGCTCAGGTGAGTCTAAGAAAAGATAGATCTTTGATGCTAGCAGTCTCTATCCATCTCAGGAAAACATCAGAAAATATTATGTGCAAGTGATTGAATCTATTTGGAGAAAAAATTATCCTGGAGTCACATAACAATATAATTATTTTGTATGGTGCTTGACACATCTTGTCTTTCTATAGAGAATAAGATTAATCAGCATCATGGCTAAACGTGAATCAGTTGTTATGCTTGGTAGATGTTAAGGTCATGATCAACCTATTTTCTCTGCAGGTGAGAGCAATTAACATATTATCTGAGATACTGTCCACGGGAATAAGTGGACAGTAAATATAATCCCTGATTTAGAGATTGATTCTTCAGAGACTCATAGAGGAGAGGAGAAATGCCCAACATTATTTTTTCTATAATTGTCATGACAAATGTTTTTTCCAATACACAATGCTCCAAACACAAAGTTTCCTCACTTTTGCTTCTATGTGGTTCTTACCGTGTGGTTCTTCTATGTGGTTCTCACTGTTCTCTGTTTTATCATTATTTGTGGTTTCATTAATACCCTACTTTCAAAATCCACACTGAGCCTTTTTCTTTTGCCTGTCTCTCATCATGGCCATCAGAGGAACGTGATCAAAGTAAACAATGAATAAATGCTTTTTGAATGAAAAATAAATGAAGGAATAAATACATTCATTGATAAAAGATATGAAATTCATCTAGAAGTGGACCTATCCTTGATCTAACTATCTTTGTGCTCTAAAGGTATATAAATAAAGTATGATATTCAGATATTATTTCCTGAGCCCTTACTACCTGTCAGGCACTGTTCTTTACACTGATGTTAGAGCAGTGAAAGAAACAGATAACTTTTTAGCCTCATGGACCTTACATCCTCCTGGATAGTGATAAATAAGAGATATATACATAAAGAAACTAATATGTGAGTTGGTGATAAGACCTATTAATATATTATCTGAGATACTGTTTACTAATGTTTGCTAATCTATTAATATTACATTACTAATACTAATGTAAACAGTATTAGTAAAAGTAGATGGGGGATGATGGGTTGGAAATATTAAAACTTAAATTGTTAAAAGTAAGATCTCAGTGAGAAATAGGTTTTTGAACAAAAATTTAATGGAGCTGAGGAAAGGAGACATGTAGATATTTAACAGAGAAGGAATAGAGGCAGCATATTTTTATGCAGCATCATCCCTTGAGTGTTCATGAAACAGCAGAGGGCCAATTTTCCTGTAATGATAGAGCAATTGGATGAGTAGTAGAAGATGACATAGAGAATCAATAGGGAGGCCAGCTCCTCAGTATTGCAGGCCACTGAAAGGACACTGGCTTTTACCTTGAGTAAAGGAAAGGTGATCGGAGTCTGGGTTTAATAGCATCATTCTACCTACAATGTCAATATTTGACTGTAGATTTAGGAAGGGTATTAATACTGGGACCATTACATAAGAAACTTTCAAAAATTCAGGAAAATTGGAGGCAGGATGGGTGTAGGTGTATAGGTGGTGTTCGCACCGGTGGTGAACCTCTGCATGATTTTAGATATATTTTAAAAGTGTAGCCACCAATATTGAGTGACAAGCTGGGCGTGCTGCTTGAGAGAAAGAGAAAATATAGAGGTGACTGCAAAGCTTTTGGCCTGAGGAACTGAAAGGATGGAACTGCTACTAATGGAGATGAAAACTTTGTATGCGTGTGTGTTCTGGGGGGTGGGAGGGAGCGATGTTGTGAGATTTTCCCTGGGTCTGAATTTCATTCTTCTTATGAAGGATTCCAGTAATAGGATTAAGACCCATCCCAATTCAGTTGGGGCCACACCTAAACTGAACTAACCTTATCAAAAGGTCCAATTAAAATGGTTTCACAAACATAGGGCTGCATTAAGTTTAAGAACATATGTTTTGGGGGTATGTAGCTCCAAGTCATACCAATACACATCTCAAGATCCTTAACTTACATTTGCAACGTCGCTTTGTCTTGCAATTTAAAATCTTGACAGATTCTAGAATTAGGATGTGGATGTGTTTTAGGGAGAAGGAGCTTTGTTCTGCCTACCACAATGATGAATCAAGTAGTAAGGTCGAATTAAAATCAAGACAGTTTGCTTTCTTGAAAGCCAAACGAAGATTATGCTTGAGGGAGGAGGGTACATAAATATGCCAAATGCCTACTGGTAGGTTAAATAAGTTAAGACTTAAAAATGACTATGTAATTTGGTAGATCAATTTTTGGGGCAAAATCCTTTCTGATGTAGATTCAAGGGAATATGGGGGAAGGAATTGAAGGCAACCATTATAAACAACTTTTTTTCAAGGAATTTTGTTCTAAAGAGGAAAAGAAAAATGGAGTGACAGATTGAGGAGAATAGGGAGTCATTAGAGAGTTATTTTTTAAATTGTGAAACATAACATATATACAAAAAAGCAATACATTTCAAAGTACACTTTAACAAGTAGTTATAGAACTGATTTCAGAGTTTAGCTTAGGTTATAGTTCCACAATTTTAGGTTTTTCCTTCTAGCTGTTCCAAGACACTGGAGACTAAAAAGAAATATCAAGATAATGATTCAGTAGTCATACTCTGTGTTAACTCCTAACTTTTCTGTTATAACTCCTCCTTCTCCTTTAATCCTTCTCCCAATCTTTAGGGATATTTGGGTTATGCCCATTCTAACTTTTTTTCATGTTGAAAAGGTGTGTCGAAAATACGGCATAGGGGATGGAACTGATTGATGTTCTTGAAACTACTGGCACCTCTGGGTTTCAGGACTTACCTGGCCTAGGAACCATTTGAAAGTTTTAGGCTTCTGAAAAGTAGACTTAGTGAATGCAATAGAGGATTATTTTTTAATGGGAGGAATGATAACATGCCTGTATAATGATTCAAACGACCTGAATGATGCACGAGAGTGAGTGTTTAACAGCTGGATTAAAGACTTTAACTAGATAAAAATGGTGATGTGATCTAGTACAGAGTGGAGTGATTAACCTCATATATGAGTACAGCATGCCATAATAACAGGAGGAAAAGGTAGATAGAAAAATAGATGTGGAATTGTGCATTTTTATTTGTTTGAAGAGTAATGTTAGCATGAGAACAAAGCAGAAGTTGTTAGGATTTACAGGAGAAGGGAGGAAGTATTAAAGAACCATCTGGGAGAGCAAGTGACCAGCCTAGAGTGAGACTGTATGATTTCTGGACAGCACTAAGTGTATACTTGAGGTTTGAGGTCATAGATTTAACATGATGCCAAGTATGGTGTGTCTTTGTGTTTCTAGTACCATTCAATTACATCAGTATAGAAACAGGAAAAGAGTTGAATTAGAAATGTTCCAGGCTAAAGAGATTAGGCTTAAAGAGGTGAAAGGAAGTTGACAACACTTTAAAGTATTTTGATTAGATGATAAGATTTATCTAGAATAAGGAGATAAGTCTTCTTCAGAAGACTTCATAGGGCTGAGAGCTAATGAAAGTGTGGCAGTATGAGTGGATTGTTAGTGTTGCTAGGGTTATAAAGGGTAATAGCTGGTTGTATAGGTATTAGAGAGTGGGATGCTTAAAATTAAAATTATATTGGGATTGAAGTTATTGGTAATGACTGGATCTAGGGTCCTTGGGAGTAAATCACTGAAATAATGAAAGTCAAGTTAAGTGAAAGTGAAGGACTTGAAAATAAATAGTACTGGAATAATAAATCTACATGAAGAGTGAAATTACCAAAATTATATTTTTGGTGGGACTGGAGGTATCTCTCTTGAGATACTGCTGTTAAAAAAAAAATGCTGCATCTACTTTCTTTTATTGAAGTTGTTTAATTAGCTGAAGTCAGGCTCCCATAGTGAATAATTAACTGATATCAAGAAGAGTACAAGGGTCTTTGTTATAGTCACATAACTTAGTTGTACATTGAGCAAAGAGCGCTTGTGTACTTTCTTCTTTTACATAAACTCTATAAACTTCAGTTTCTTTATTTATAAATTGAGGTAATAGTATCTAATTAATAATTCTATTGTAGGAACTTAGTGAGGTAATCATGTAAATGCTTCTTGCAGTTTCCTGGGCAGAATGAACACTCAAATATATCCATGATTCTTACTAATATGGACGTTAAAGAGCATACTTGTGAAAGTGCAATTGCTTGGTCTCAGCTAATCATCTGTAAGCCATGAAACTCTAAAAAGTGGATCTTAGGAATACACACAATATTTTACTATCATTTATTATTTTATTGACACTAATCATTATATTTGTCATTCTCAATATTAGACGTTTCATAAAATCCTCTGGGAAGCATTTTATAGATAGGTTTTCTTTAGTTGTCTATGTACATTTTGAAATAATTGAGGAAATGCACCTATATTTGAATTCACAGTGAGCTTTGGTAATTATTTTTACTGGCAGTGTATTAAAGGCATAATACTGATCTATATTTCTGTTACACTTGACCCATCATTACATGTGTAAAAATTGCCTTCCTGAGTATTCTGCTGTGCCCTATGAGATAGCAGATGCTGGCTAGATTAACTTCACCCAAGCAAACTATTTTCATATCTGCCTGAATATCAGAGTGACACAAAGGAAAGAAAAGTGTGCTTAAAAAGAGAACTCGTAGTTCTAAATACTCACTATAAAAATTTTCTGATTATTTCCATGGAATCAAATTTTTCTTATTTTTTCCTAACAAGATCATTCCCTTTTTGTGAGCCATTACTTCCTGGAAGTGTTACAGCTATAGGATTTGGGCAAATATACTCCATGTCCAACACCAAGGTAGACCTTTGTGAGTGTGAACAAATAGCCATCCCCACAGTAATTGGTCCTGATGGTCCAGACCTAAGTGAATTGGGGCACAGTGATTTATTCACTGGTAATCCAAATAGTGCAAGCCTAGTGATTTCTGTTTGGTGATGGTCAAGACATGTTTAAGGAATATAAACAAAGAAACTTTTAGACCTGTTTGCTCCTGTCCACCATGGTGTAATCATAAGCAAAGCCAGTCTTCACATGCAAACTTGTGTTGGAGATTTTGGGTGAAGTAGGGAAGAGTTGAGAGAATCCTAGAGAAATGGAGTGTGGCCTTAATGTTACCAACCCGAACACCCCCACCCCTATACCAACCGGAACACCCCCAGTCCTATACCAACCTGAGCACCCCCCTCCTATATTTTGTTACTGTTGAATTCTCTTATATTGTTTAAGCTATCTTGAGTTGAGTTTTCTATTTCTTACAAGTGAAAATATCTTGAATAATTTTGTCCCTTTAACTTGTCTACAAATTCTTTGAAGTGGAGCTATTATTTGAGCTTTATGATGAGATGTTTCGTAAAACTATAGCAAC
>PVIY010043790.1:0-20111 GCA_004026745.1 Myrmecophaga tridactyla
GGAAGTGCACCTGCATTGAGAGCGATGGGAGGAGGGATGGGAGGGGGGTGGGAGGAGGGGTGGCTGGAGGGATGGGAGGGCCCTTTTCTAAAGTAGGAGAACAGGTGACTCATGGGGAATGAAGGGGACAGAACTGGCCGTGAGACCTTGAAGAGACAGGTAAGAAATAGACCAGTTCCATTGGAAGTATGGAAAGAGCAGATTAGTTAGGAGAAAAGGGGCCATGAAAATCAACTGAATATTTGTATTTTCATTTCAAATGAAAAACATACCTTTGCAATGAAGCCAGTGAGAGCAATGTACACATGCCAAACCTAATGAGGACAAGGGCTGGAGCCATTTCTCAGAGGGGTCCCAAAGCAGAGGACAGCTTCCCTGTCCTGGAAGTTCTTCTATTTTTCCCCCCTCCTTAAGGTGGCTTTGTTTTTTCACCTGTTGCTCACAAATAAAAATTATACTAATCTGTACTCCCTCCCATGTCTCCTCAGTGAAGACAGCACCAAGAGAAAGCCCACAAGTTAAGGGAAAGAGCGCACATAAGGATAAGGGTTCCAGGCTTCTCTCTTATTGCTCTTATCAAAAACTAAGGAAAGGGGTCATCTTTCAGGCAAAATGTGTATTCTCATAGACCGGGCAGGTCCTAGAAGGAAATGAAGTTCATTTAAATGGGGTTGGGAAGACAATTTAATGAAGCGGTATTTAGGGTCAGGGTAAAGAGAATAGTTGGAGGCACCCAGAGACTGACAGCTGTGGGAAGCTGTTACTGCCTCTAAGCCTAGAGAGGCAAGAGGGAGAAATGGCTCACCAGTGCTCCCTGGAACTAGGAAAGAGGCTGCCCAACAGAAGCTGTGATGGCACCAAAGCGAGGAGGAAGTCAGGAAGAAATGCCCTAACCTCTCTCTGTTCCCACTCTGATCTCCAGCCAGTGTCTCCATTGGCTGAACCCAACCAGAGCAGGGGAAGCTGAGTGATGTGGACTGAGGACAAAGGGCAGAGAGAGAAGGCTGCAGAACCTACAGGGCAGAGAAGCACGGTATCTAGAGAAAAAAAACAAGACCCAGAAATTCTCTAAATCCCCAGACTCCCTCTCATTTAAAGTTTTCTTTAGAGGCACTAAACTCTTCAAAAAAACCTCTAAATTACCATAATAGTCTAGATAGAACCAAATTTACAGCCTTTAGCTATGGGCCTGCCAAAGACAGAGGAAAGAGCATTGGCTCTGCTAACCAACACACAGAACAGCTGCCACATGAGCTTCCAGAAAAGTTTCACCAAGACATGAGAAATATGACAATTTGAGTAATTGAAAAGCCTTCATTCCAGCCCCCAGATATATTATTGAGGATGAATGGATGATTGCCCAGAAAAGATCCTTCCCAGGACTGGGTAGCAAAGTAAAAAAAATATCTGCTTTAAATTCTTGGCACTTAAAACCACCCTGGTTCTTTGATTCCTGGTGTCTGCCCATGAGAAGAAAAAAAAAAACCCTGGTCCAAAAGATCCTAATTCAAGTATACCTATTCATACTGGAAGGAAATTCTCCAGAATCCATCTATGCCTGAACCCCATTAGTAAAAGGGGACAGGTTTCAATTCAGAATATAAATATTCTACAAGTAAGAGCATTTCCAAAGAAAAAATATGATACTTAAGAATTTACAGTGATCTCATTACTGCTGAAGGAAGTTTAGTCCAGAAAACATTTATGAATGGAGGCCCACCCTGTGTCTGGCACTGCATACATCACTTAGGATACAGCTATGATTACGGCAGAGTCTCTGACCTCATGATATTCAGTTTAGTGATGGACAGAGGTTAAGACAGAAAATCTCATAAGAGATGATTAATGAGAGGCATGTTAAAACATCCCAATATAATGTGTATTCTTGCTTTATATATCTTACTGACATATTAAATGTATAAACATCCTGAATTGCTACATTCTGCTGGAAACAAATTTTTTATTATAAGGTGAGCTTCATTATCTCTAATGATGCTTTTTTGCCTTAAAGAGAATTTGGTTCAAAATGAATATAGCATGGTTCAGTGGTAGAATGCTCGCCTTCCATGTGGGAGACTGCGGTTTGATTCCCGGACCATGCACCGAAAGAAAAAAAAAGAACATAGGTATACTAGCATTATTTTGGTTAGTGTTTTCATGGTATATTGTTTTTCATTCCTTTACTTTTATCCTTTCTGTCTTCTATTTTAGATGCCTCTTGTAATGAGCATATATTTAAACATTATTTTAATCCAGTTAGTGTAAATGGAAGCAAGGAGGTTATATGTTATGCAAATGGTTATCTGTAAGAAGAGATTTTCAAGAAAAGGAAACAGTTATTGCAAAAACTGTAAGGCATGAGTGTGCCTGGCACCTTTGAGCAAAAAGCAAGGTCAAACAGAATGAACAAGAGGAAATGTAGTAGGAGATGGGGTCAGGGAAAGATGGAGCATAGCTGAGGCAATGCCCTTGAGTAGTGGAAAGAGGATGGGATCTGGCACACAAATGGAAGAAACGGCTCTAGCCAAGACCATGGAAAGTTCATCTATGGCACCCAGTGGGAAAGCAGAGTACAAGTAGATGGATAGATGTTTAGGTAGGAATCTGTGGAGGCTCTCTTCTGGTTTCTTCCATTGTCTCAGTGAAGTAGGAAGCAAGGTCAGAAGCTATAAATGAGGCTGTTGGACAGGTGTTGGGGGTTTGAAGAGACTGCAGAAGGAATGAAGTAGACATCTAGAAGTAAACAGGGAAGCAAATGGACTGGGGACACATAATATGGCTGCCTGGCAGCAACAAAGACTTAAGTAAGGTGCATGCTCAAGGATTCCTGGATTTAAAATGAAGCGGTCCATGTGGTTGTATATTTCTCTCCATCCGTTCAAGGTACTTGGTCTAGATGCCAAATAAACCCTCTCTAGTGCAGTCTGCTGAATGGACATCTGACCTCTGCTTAAGCACCTCCAATGACAGGCAATTTATCACTTCCTAGAAGTCAAGCTTTAGGGAGCTCTTATTGTTAGAAAGTATTTCCCCATATTGAGCTGACATTTCTCTTCGTGGCTGTTAGTCCCCCCACCCCACCCCCAACCCCATTTGAACTCATGAGTCTGTTTCTGTGGTCTGTTTTTCATGTTGCCCTATCTTCCCCTGTATCTGCTGATCCAGAAATTTGACAACATATCCACTTGGTGAGACTGGGGTAAACGAGAACTCTTACACGTGGCTGATGGGAATGTAAAATGGTACATCATCTATGAGGGAGAATTGCCTACATATAGCAAAATAACATACACATTAACTTCTTGATTCTACGATTCCACTTTTGGAAAGGTAAAAAATGATATCACACTAGATTAAGATGATCCTGGATTGCGCCTATGAGCCATCCTCGTTGTGCTTATCCAGCAAGAAGCTGGATATACAAGTCTCTAGGATGCAACACCATCTAAAAATAGTCCAAAGCTTCGTATTGGTCAGGACTGGTAAAATAAACTATAGCACGTCTTCACAATGGAGTACTCTGCCGAAATGAGAACTATTCCTATATACTGCTATAGAATAATCTCCAGCATGTATTAAGTGGGAAAAAAGTAACATGCAGACCAGTGTGTAGAGTATTTACCTTTTATCTACAAAAGGAATATATAGATGAATAGATAAATGGTAGAATATAGAGACCACATTCCCTTTAGACTGCAGTTTGTAACACTTATTCAGAACTTTCCCTGACCACTCCGACAGGGTCAAGTCTGCCTATTAGAAAATAGCATAAAGAGGCGGTATCATTGGTGGTTAAGAACCACCAGGCTTTGAATCCCAGCACCACCTCTTATAAGCTTGTAAGCTAACTTCTCTGTGCCTCAGTTTCATCATCTGTATATTGGGGGTGATAATGAGTACCCATCTCACACCGGTGTGAGGATTTCATGTGATAATTTATCATGAATCAAAGCCCAGTAGACTCCAAGCCCCCTCGAAGTGTTAGGAATTATTATCACAGCAACTTCACCCTCCCCATCATAGTAACACAGATGCAATTTTATGTTTGTAAGAATCTTTGATTAATATTCATTTCTTATACTAAATTTTAAATTCCATGAAAGCAGGAACCATGTTTTCTTTCTCCAAAGAGTTCTCCATGCTTAGTTTCTGGCTGTGAGATCAGGGCCTCATAGACATTTGGGTAAAGGAAGAAAGAAAAGAAGAAGGAAGGGAGGGAGAGAGGGAAGAAGGAAGATGGATTTGATTCATTGATGGCACAACCTTAATAGAGGATTATTTAGTAATAGGTACAAAAACTTTCAAAGTGTGTATTTCTCCTAAGGAAATAAATATGGATATTTGGCAAGATTTTGCTAAAAAGATGATTATCACAGCATTTTTATAATAATAAAAATCTGGAAATAACTTATTGATTAATTAAACTCTGGTATAGTTTTCCAACAGAATGTGAAATAGACATTAAAATGATGCAGTAGAAGAATATGAAATGACATATGGAAGATTTACACTGAAAAAGTCAGGTTTCAAAGAAGTCAGTTTGGCCTGACACCATATTTATAAACATGCATACAGGATGAAAAAAGAAAATGCATACACCAGACTATTTACGTATTCTACCACTGAACCACCCGTTCCCCCGGGGTGAGGGTGGGGGGGAGTCTTATATTTTCTAAATTTTCAATATTGAGTATATATTATTTTACAATTAGAAAAATGTTTCAATTAAAAGACAAGCCTTTCCTGCCCTCAGACATTCAGACATGCAGTTTAAGACTAATTTCTCCATAAACCTTCCCCATTTTGCCCTCACCCACCCCGCAACCCCAGCCAGGTGAGTTCGGAGCCTCCTCTGGGCTCAGGCAGCATTTTGAAATTACAAATCTTGGGAAAGGAAGAAGGAAGAGTAGCCCTGGGTCAAAAGGCGGGGATTCCCATTTCTGCTCGCAATGCCACCTCCCGCAGGCGCTCCCCTACCTCTGCCACAGCTTGGGACCTGTCTGTCGTTATCCCAAATTTACAATCTGGAAAATCGAGATTCAGAAAGACTTGGAGGTGAATTTGAGCGACTCACTTTAAGCGCTGCTTGGTGCGCCCTCTGGTGGAGGCGAAGCTGCCTCGCGCCCAACTGGAGAGACTGGGAAGGGGCAGGGCGTTTTAAGATGCTGCCAGGCAGGCTCTTGCATTTCTATTTGTTAAATCCTCACTCCATATCACATTAAAATGTACATATATCTCACAATACGTATAATTTTTATACAACTTTGTAAGAGTTGAGTTGGGATAGACCAATGAACATGTAGACATTCAAATAAATATTTATTCATCTGTTCACCGTTTTCATATTTTGAAGTCAATACAATATTTAGGGACTTCGAATATTGTCATGGGTCCTTGAGAAATTTGTAGGCCCTTGGCTAGTAGTTCTGCAAACTGAGTGATGAGAAACCCAGACCTTTGTCCTGGACTGAGGTTTGCACACTTTCCGGCAGATACAGCTCAGATTTGGGGTCCCAGGAGGAATGGGGAAGAGCATGTGACCACAGGCTGGCCTGAGGAAGCCCACGCAGATGAGGCAATACTCAAGTTCCAGGCAGGACTGGGTTGAGCTCAGTGGGATATGGAAAAGGAGCCCTGTGGAGCTCCCTGGCAGCACAGCCCAAGTAGCATCTCATTGCAAATACCCTATGGAGCAGGGGAAGGGCCCTATGGCTTCTCCCATATAGCTTTAGCTCATCAGAACACAGGCCCCTAAGCTGTGCTGAGTGTCCAGAACTTTCACGGATTTTACCAAACCCTGCTGGAGAACAACAGAAAAATAAACACAGAGGGAATGGAAAGTCTTGCTTTTTGATCCAAGGCTGATTTTACCACTAAGAGCTCATTTCCAGGGCTCAAAGGCCTATAACATTTCATTTCCATCTAAGAAGAAAAGATAGCCATCAACTAGCTTCAAAGGGTTGGCCCCCTTCCCTCAGATCCAGTCTTCTCAGCTCCTAGCCTGCCTCCACGTGGGCAGTGCTATCCTAACACCCCCCACTGGTCAGCCTCTTCTTAGATATCAGCACAGACCTTTCCTGAACTCAAGACCGAAGAAGAGATCAGATCCCGTCTGGGTTACCCAGACCTCTTCTCCTAGGTTCTAGTTTCTGATGTGAGAAACCAGCTTGCTCCCCCAGAAAACAGAGAGGAATAAGCACACCTTATTAGTGAAACCTTATCTTCTAAAGCAGGACTCTGGCTTTATCCTTTATTTTCATATCCCTGTAACTAGAGCTTAATCCACAATATACATTTAATAAGAAATAAAAATTATTAGGAATTCTGTCTGTCTGTAATGGGTCGAGGTATAGTGACTCCTATCGTCCCAGAGCTTTGGATCTGAGGGCTGCTTAAGGATCATCAGATTGATATTAGAATTATAAAAATATTGCTATCTTCCAAAGAGAACTCTGAAGACATTTGCTACAGCTTCCTGCTAATATCTAGGCTTTTCTTGAGCTTTTGTAGGGACAGAACATAACACTGAACTATGGGTGAGGCGGAATGAAACGTAGCCTCTGCCTATTAGGAGCTCCCAGCCTCTGAAGGAAGATTGCACTTGTAGAAAAAAGAGAACTAAGAGACATAACCAGTATAGAAGGCTTACTGCAAGTGATCCATTTCCTGTTTGTGGTTCAAACAATGGGAACTCAACGAAAGAGACCGCACCTATGAGCTTAACTTTTTCTAACCTCTTAAATAACGATTCAGTCTAAGTTTTCTTTCTTGTCCTCTTGTCCTCTGCTCACTAGATATTTTGTATATTATGATGATTTCAAATACCTCCCCTTCAAATTCCATTGAATCCAATATCTAATTATTCAGCATAGATCTCTGAGATCTACAGACAGCTTTAGCCTCTTGAAGGCCCTCAAGTCTGTAAGACTCTAGGGATATTGTCTTTGGGAGGGGCCAGCTAGCTTTAAGCCCTTCTTCCATATTAATACCCTGGCCTCCCATCTGGAAAATCCCTTGTTTGTGTGCAGTCTTGGTGAAAGGTAAAGCTTCCACAGTGGAAGCTGAATGGGGTAGCTCTGCTCTTTCCTGACCCAGCACAGTATGGGCGGGGTGGGGGGAGGGAAGGCAGTGGCATAACGGTGACATAAGCAGATGAGGTGGGCTTGGTTCTTTCCTAGGACTCTGGATCTTGAGCAAGTGCCCAACAGCAGAGAAGGGCTGGAGGTCATATTCATCACGGTAACAACAACAGCACAGAAACCTCTGCTCCTGTTTTGTGATCTTTTCTGAAGTTTTGCTGGCTAGTCCACACGAGCACCTCTGATTACTTGTTTGTTAGTTTTTTCCCTGTTTCCCAGCTTTGTCCTCCACTTATCCACTATGGTAAGTTGCCTACAAGTGACCCCAATGTTCCTTGGCTCCCAGTATTCATGCCTTTGTGGTATTTGTGGTAAACGTGATATTTGTCATAGCACCTTTGCCAAAATAAGACATAAGGGAAATGCAAATTAAATCACAATGTGATACCACCACACACCTATTAGAGTAGCTAAAATTAAAAAAAAAAAAAAGGAACTGCCAATCGCAAATACTGACAAGGATGAGCTGTAATTAGAATTCTCATATTTGCTCTGTAGCAGTGCAAAGTGGTATCATCACTCTGAAAACCAGTTTAGTTTCTTGTAAACTTTCCATGTGACCCAGTGATCCCACTTCAAGGTGTTTACCCAAAAGAAAGTAATGCTCCTTATATGAGGTTTCTAAGGCTCCCTTAGCAAATTTTACAAACCTGGTGGTTTACAACAACAGACATGTATGCTTTCACAGTTTCGAGGCCAAAAGTCCAAAATCAAGATGGTAGAAGTGCTGCTGCACTCCCTACAGAGACTGTAAAGGAGAATCCATTCCATACCTCTTCTCGCTTCTGGCGGTTGTCAGCTTCCTTGGCTCATGGCCACATCACTCCAATATCTGTCTTCACATCATCTTATCCTCTATGTCTGTCTCCTCCATTTATCTCTTATAAGAACACTTCTCATTTGGATATAGGAAAGCCCACATCATCACTCTGGAGGAGATCATTCTAATCCTTAACTTACTTACATCTGCAAATAACCCTTTTTCTCAATATGGTAACATTCACAAGTCCAGGATATAGTTATGTAACTTTTGGGGGGCCATCATTCACCCCACTACACTTCACACAAAAAATTATGAGTAGATTTCCTCCCAGATCAAGAAGGAGTGAGTAGCTTCAGGGCTCTGTCCCCCCCAGAAGTTCTGAACAGCCAGCAAGATCTGCCAGAAATGCTTTTTCTCAAAGCTCCAGAAAGCAGTTAAAAGATCACAAAAAAAGGCAAGTGCAAATCAAGTAAAAGTCAATTCTTGCTGGTCCCTCTCCCACCCTTTACTAGCTTACCACAGAGCCAGCCGGTGGTCCCAGCGCAGGTCCCTGGTTCCAGTTCCAGAGCGAGCAGAGTAACTTTCACACACATACTGGGGGCATGCATGTCTGGCCCAGTCTGTCTGGTGACATCCTGAGAGCAGAAGCTGGACGCTCCTTACAGGCTCACTATTCAAGAACTTGCCTTGCATGTAGAAGGCAGCTCACAGAGCTGTCCTACAGAACACTGTGGGAGAGGAGTCATGTCGTGCCTGCCTGGGGAAAGGGATTGCTGGCTGCAGCACATACAGTGCAGTGTCCAGGGCCATGAAGAAATTCTTTCCTAGGGAAGAGGGGACATTTGGATCTATGTAAATGGAGGAATTTCTGGGGCCACAGGCTTATGCCCAAGACAAGACATATGTACAGAGGGCAAGGGTGGCTCCTATGCTTTGGTCTCAAGCTATTCCCTAAACTCATTATATACATACGCTCTGAAAGAGAGCATTCAGACAAGTCAATCTGCAAAGACTAAGACTGGTGTATTAGTCAGTGTTCTCCAGAGAAATACAACTGATAAGATATGTATATATAAATATTATGAAATTTATTATAGGAATTGGTTTATGTGAGCAGGGGGACTGGCAGGGCAGGCTACAAACTGGTAACTCCAATGAAGTTTTTGATAAATTCTCCAGAAGAAGCTGGCTGGCTGAAATAGAGATAGAAATTTTTTTGCTGAAATCATCAGTTCTCCCTTTAAACTGATTGGATGGTACTTTTCTCACTGCTGAAGGCAATCTCCTTTATTGACTGTAGATGCAATCAGCCATAGATGCACTCAAGTGACTAATTATTTAAGTCCACAAAATACCCTCATAGTAACAATCAGGACAGTGCTAGCTTGACCAAACAAACACCATAATCTAGCCAAGTTGACACATGAAATGAACCATGACAACTGAGAAATGTGTTTCTTGATTCCTCCTCCTCTTCTTCCTCCTTCTTCTCTTCCTCTTCCTACTTTTTTTAGCTCCTTGTATTCAAGGAAAGTGTTCATAACTCTCTTGGATAGAATTTTAAGGAATAGGCATCTCAGTCTAAATTCCAGTGATAGCACATTAAAAAATCAAAATGCCTAGGTTTCAACAAAAGATTACAAAACATACAAAGAAACAGGAAGAAATGGTCCAGGCAAAGGAGAAGATAAAAACCTTAGAAACCATCATACCATCATTAAGAAAGACCAGACCTCGTACATACCACTCAAGGACTTTTTAAATAATCATCTTAAATATGCCGAATGAGCTAAACGAAAACATGGAAGAAGAGCTAAAGGAACTCAAGGAAACGACAGAGGAATACAATATCAATATATAGTGATGGAAATTTCAAAAAAAATCCAAAAAAAAGCTGAAGATCAGAGCAACAAAAATTAAAAATTCCCTAGAGATATTAACAGAAGATTGGAGCTAGCAAACTAGTACAGCATTTGACTAAATTTGATTATAATATGCCCTAGCATGGATCCGTTTGTGTGTATAGTCATGTCTTTTATTAAATTTTGGAAGTTTCCAGCCATTATTACTTTGAATATTCTCTGCGCCCCTTTCAGAGGCACTATACTAGAAATGGAATATACTAGAAGTTTCTAGTATATTTCAGAAGCAATATACTAGAAATGGAATGGTTTTCAAAAGGGGAATTTAATAAGTTGCAAGTTTACAGTTCTAAGACCAAGAAAATGTCCCAATTAAAGCAAGTTTATAGAAATGTCCAATCTAAGGCATCCATGGAAAGATACCTTACTTCAAGAAGGCCAATGAAGTTCAAGGTTTCTCTCTCAAGTGAAAAGGCACATGGCAAATATGGTCAGGGTTTCTCTCTCATCTGGAAAGGCACATGGCGAACACAGTGTCATCTGCTAACTTTCTCTCCTGGCTTCCTATTTCATGAAGCTCCCTGGGAAGCATTTTCCTTCTTCATCTCCAAAAGTCACTGGCTGGCTGGTGGACTGTGCTTCATGGTTCTGTGGCATTCTCTGTTGTGGCTTTCTGGTGGTTCTGTCATCTTTCTCTGCTCTCTGAAAATCCTGGCTTTCTCTCTTGTCGTTTCCTAGCTTTTTCCAAAGTGCTTCTTTTAAAGGATTCCAGTAAAACTAATCAAGACCCACCTGGAATGGGTGGAGACATGTCTCCACCTAGCAAGTTTAATACCCACACTGATTGAGTCACATTTCCATGGAGATAAGCTAATTAAAGTTTCCAATATACAGTACTGAATAGGGATTATAAGAAATGGCTGCCTTTACAAAATGGGATTAGGATTAAAGTAGGGCTTTTCTAGGGCACATACATCATTTCAAACTGGCACAAATGCCAAAGTAGAGAGTTCTGAAAGCCACAAGAGAGAAACCATGTGTCACTTACAAAGGAGTCTCAATAAGATTGAGCTCTGATTTCTCACTGGAAACTATGAAAGCAAGAGGCAGTGGGTTGATGTTTAAAATGCTGAAAGCAAAAATCTGGGAACACAAAAACTCTATATCTCGCAAAACTATCCCTCAAAAATGAGGGAGAGATTAAGATATTCCCAGATTAAAAAAAAAAAAAAAAAACATAACTACTGGATTAGCTCTACAAGAGATGCTCAAGAGAGTTCTGCAGGTTGAAAGGAAGGGACAATAGACAGTAGAACAAAGCTTAATGAAGAATAAAGATCTCCACTAGAGATAACAACATGGGGAAATATAAATGCCAGTGCTATTGTCTTTTTCATTTGTAACTCCACTCTTTACTTCCTACAGGATCTAAAAGGTATATGCATAAATGGTAATGATAAATCAGTGATTTTGAACTCATAATGTATACACATGTAATTTGTGACCAGAACCACAAAAGGTAGAGGGACACAGCGGATATAGTTTGTGCATACTATTCAAGTTAAGTTATTATCAAGTTAAATGAGATATTAAATTTAAGCCCATGGTAACTACAATGAAAATATCAGAGAATATGAACTCTCATCCAGACAGAAATTACAGTATAGGCTGCCAGGGGTGGGAGCAGGGAGAATAGAGAGTTCATGCATAATGAATGTAGGGTTTCTGTTCGGGGAGATGGGCAAGTTTTATTAATGGAAGGTGGTGAGGGCACCCCAATACTGTGAATGCGTTAATCCCATAAAATGGTATGTTTGAGAGTGGTTGAGTTGGGAAGCCTATGTTGTATATTTGTTCTCACAATCTGTAAAAAAGAACAACTAAAGAGTCAATTATAACTGAATGCAATTCATGATCCTGTGCATGATCTAATGAGAAAGAATAAAAGGCTCAAAAGGACATTATTGAGACATATGAAAAATTAGAATATAGACTAAAGCTTTATATCAGTAAACATTTCTTGAACTTGATAGCTGCATTTAAGGTGTTTACATAAGTGAATATCCTTATTCGTGGGAGATGTACATGGTATAGTAAGTAGTCAGCCTATATTCAGGTGTTCAGAAAACAGATTGAGAAATAGATGGACACATAAGTGGATGGATAGATGGATGGATGGATAGATATAATGATACAAGAAACATGGGAAAATGTTAAAATTGGTGGATGTGGGTATCTAGGGGAATAGGGTTATGTTGGAGTTTCTCTAAATGGGGTTTGTATTATTTTGGTAACTGCCTTGTAAGTTTGAAAGTATTTCAAAATAAAAAGTTTAAAAAACTGGACAAATATACTTATAACAGCTGTATTCATAAGTGCCCAAAACTGGAAATAACCCAGGCATCCCTCAATGGGCTGATGGATAAACCATCTGTGGCACAGTCATATAATTTAATACACTCAGCAATAAGAAAAAACAAACTACCCATACATGCAAAAGCATGGATAAATGTCAAATGCATTATGCTAAGTAAAAGAAGTCAAACCCCAAAGACTACATACTGATTTCATTTACATAACATTCTGGAAAAGGAAAACCTATAGGGACAAAGAACAGAACAAACAGTCGTTACCAAGGGTTGGGTGGTGAGTGGCAATCAACTGCAAAGAGGAAGCATAGGATATCTGGGGGTATGATGGAACCGTTTTGTATCTTTGTTATGTTGGTAATTACATGGCTTTGTCAAGACTCATAGAACTGTACACCAAAAAGAATGAATTTTGCAGAATGTGAATTTAAAATTAAATGTTTTAAGGAAAAGACTGTACTGGAACTCTGCAAACCACATTTTCCATTCCCAAACTGGCTCCCCATTAGACTTTGCCAACTGGAGGTACTAAAAGGAGACTTGTCCCTTCCAGCTGTGATTTCTGTTTCTCAGTGCTTCTTGACTCTGGGAGTGAAGTTGGTTCTAGTTTCCTGTTTTGTTTTGCTTTTCCATACTCTTGTACAGCCTTGTTGTGCCCCCTCGGAGACCCCAGCATCAGCCAGCCCCTCTTCTCAGTGATATGAGAATCCTTCTCCAAGTTTCTAGATTCTGATCAGCCCACTTCTTCCCTTTGTTCCTGGGTCCCTGTGGACGGTAGCTACTTCTTATGATTTCTAACTCTGTGAGAGCTCCTATTCTCTTTGGCCTTTTCAGCACTCTAATAACTGTTTAGCCAATTCTTTATATTAAATTATTGAAGTTGTGGTTTCCATTTTCCTGACTAGAACTTCATTGACTAAAAGTCTGTCTCCTATGCCCTATAAGTTCTAGAGGATTTCATGTCCCCATTATCTCTCAGTTTTCATTTCCTACTTCTCTTCCCTGTCACTCACTCTAGATCTAACTACCAGTTCACAGAAAATACAGAAGATATAGGAATCTATTAAACCTCACTACAGGGATACAATCATCAGAATCCAGAATGTGGGATAGCCTACTGAAATAAAAAAAGTGGTCTCTCCAACAAATAAATTGCAAGGGGAGAAAAAAAGATAAAGACGCCTCTAGAGTAGAAGAGTCTTAAAAGATATCACCTAATAGCAATGTAAGGACCTAATTTGAAACCTCATTTTATATATTAACTATATAAGATAACTGGGGAATTTGAACCATGACTGGATATGTCATATGGATATTAAATAATAAATTAATTTATTTTAGATGTCAATTGGCAGTGTGGTTATTGTAAGGGTCCTTCCCACTTAGAGACACATGCTGAAAATGTATGTATTGCTATAATACACCAAAAGAGGAAAGGCAGTGGAGGGGATACAGCTATAACAAAATTGACCATCAATTGCTTATTATCAATACCTACTAAGAGGTAAAAGCCTTCATTATATTATATAAAGACTACATTGCTTCTAAGTTTCAAATTTTCCAAGTGTCTCCAAAATCTGAACGTCTAGCATGTGAGGCAGCTAAGTCAAAGAAAAGCTCACAGGTCTCTGGAAAACATCAGGAGCCACTGTTGAGAAGCATATGGCACAACAGTTTCAGCTGTAAGCTCTGGAAACAGTCACCCAATCTTAAGTATTGACTGCCTAGGTGTGTGACCTTGGACTTCTCTTCCCTATGTCTCAATTTCCCCAGATGTTACATGGAAATAACTAGAGTATCTACCTCCATAGTCTCAGCGAGAAGATTAAACAAATTATCAAGGATAAAACACATGCGTAGAACATCATCTGGCTCATAATAAGCACTCAGTGAATGTTAGCTATTATTATTATTGTTGTTGTTGTTGTTATATAACAAGTTAAAATGAACCACCAGGGACTTGAATTAAATGTATCCAAAATATGCTTTTAATCTTGATGAAGTTCACAAATGGTACAATATTGGCATTTCCTTAAATTATACAATCACATTCTTACACAAGGCACAGCATCACCATTTCTGTTACTAGAGGCCACAAGGGGCAGTGATTTCACATCCCCCTAAGGTTTGGCAGAGCTGCTAAGATCCACAGGATGGCTCTCAAAGAACCAATTTGTGGCCAGATAAGCATGAGATATGCCATCACATTTCTTGGACATAGGATTAAATATAAAAATGATACACAACAAATACGGAGTTAGCTTATTTTGCCTTGTATCATTCCTTCCAAATGACAAAAGGTGCTTTTTTCCAGTATCTATTAGGATGCAGATTTATGTCTTCCATGGGGCCTTTCACCAAGTTGCCAACAGAAATTAATAGAAGTGCTAAGTTCAGCTTCATGGTAACCTGAGACCAAAAAGGAGGAGGAGGAGAAGGAGGAGAATGGAATAATCAAAATTATTATTTGAAAAGAACAAGAAATTCACAGAAGCTCTTCTTTAACTAAAAAGCATTTGCAAATTATGTATATAAGCCATAAGCAGGCTTCGTAAGGCAAATGAAGATAAAAACAATTCAACTATCATCAGTGTTAGTAGTAGTATGATTATGGCCTCTGGCCTGAACACTGATCAAGGCCTGAGCCCTTTCTGAACCCAGGCTCACTGATGAGGAGTGGCCCCTGTACACGTGTGCAGGCCCCTCCCTTTCTGCATCCAGGAAGTTCTTCCTCTTTTTCATTTCTCTTCTCAGAAAGCAGACACTGCAGCCCTGCCACCTGTCCTAGTGCTCTGTCCTTCAAACTCAGTTCTAGAAGGATTCACCCCAGGAGGAAGAATGTGCCTGCAAAAAAGGGAACTGAAGAACCAGCCAGTGGTTCTTCAAAATGTGGGTCTTCAACTCCAACGCCCCTTCCCTCCCGGCTCCCAGAATACATTAGCAGTCACCTTCCTCCTGGAGACAGAGACTCAGGCCCGCAGGTCCCTGCGGCGCCGGCCGAAGGCCTTGGCACCCACGTCGGTGGGCACGAAGTTGCTCTTCATCACGCCCCCCGATCTGCTCAGCAGGCCTGCCAGCCGGTGGGTCACGCAGGTGGCAGTGTTGCAGGTTCTCTTCTGGGCAGTAACGCTGAAATCAGGAAGAAGAAGGAGAGAAGCCTGTCGCTGAGAGTTCAGGGGCGGGGGACTGGATGGTAGTGGGGGCAAGAAGAGCCTGCCCCATGGGACATCCATATGGAGAACTGCAGATCTTCCACACACCACTTAATAAGTGTTTCTTCTAAATGCAATCATTAAAGATGTTAGGGAAAATGGCCTAGCAGCCTTTGCCAAGACCCCTTCTCCGAGATGGATCCAGAAAACCCAGTTCCAAGTCATGGGGTATATGCTGAAACCCTGCATTTGTCATCCCCTACACACAGGCCCTTTGGGGTGAGGAAGTAGTAGTCAGCAAAGACACAGCCCCATCCCGAGACACATAGGAAGCATATAAGGCTTGAACCTATACACAAGCACCAACAAAATCTCCATGGGAACAATTAAAATTCCCTAAAGTCTTACCTGGAGGAATCTCCGAAAACAGGGCTGCAGCATCCTCTACTAGAAGTACCTACCTGCTCCTTAGTACGTTGTTCTTGATGCTTGAGCTGGTCCACAAGGATCACCCGCCAAGCCCAGCTCCTGTGTACCCTGGGCACATGACTACTTCTAAGCATAGCACCTGGGTGTGGCCATAAGCGAGACTTGGACATGGGCCACACCAATGACCACCACAGCTCAGATCCTTTTAGAAAAATAAGTTTATTCACCAAATGATGAGGCATGAGGGATGTGCTCATTTTGGTACATTCAGAAGCAGGAATTGAGGGATTCTGTCAAGAAATCCTCAATAATTTGCCCTCATTCTCCTTGATCTCTAAACCACTATGAGCTCAGTTCTCTCTCTCTCTCTCTCTCCTTCTATCCTGAGGTCCTTCAAATTCTCTGACATAAGCAAAGCTACCAGTACAAGCTTGAAGAGCACTCAGAAGCACTCTACATGCATTAAGTTCATGAATGGAAGTAAGAAAGGAAATCAGGAAGGAGTAGGAGAAGTTCAGTTGGCATCCTGGGGCATCCCAAAGTGGGAATAGTCATCGCTCTCCAAGTCGCTGGATGTGTTCCTTTTCTTGCCAGGTGTTTCCGCCCTGAAGTTGATGCCAGAGGATGAAAGAAAGCTGTTGAGGTCCTGCGAGTGTGTGCCCAGGACACAGGTACTCAGATTACCACACCGCTTAGATCTGGAGTTTTCCAGGCTGCAGGGAAAAGACATGCCAGACAGTGCCATGCACCAGGGTCTGCCCTCCCCGGGTGGTCACACACAGGGTTAGACCAGGGAGGGAGCACTTGGAGCAGGAGCAGGAGGAGCAGCAGGTGGGCAACTCACACCTCCTCCATCAGGCGAGCACAGGGGTAGATTAGACCAGTCTGCAGGTTGGGATTGGATTGGGGAAAGGCTGGGGTGGAGGAGGGGTGACATTTCCCATCATTCCACATGCTGCTCAGTCCTTCGTGCTATGCAGAGGGAGTTCTATGCAACACATGCCTCTGCCTGCACAGAACTGGGGCCAGGGGAGTGGTGGTCTCTGCTTCAAACTCAGGGTACACAGGGAGGTGGGGTGGGGAGGGGTGCTCTCTCTGGCCAGTGACAACATGCACATCTCCACAGATGCTCCAGGGCAGCAGGCAGAGCATATACATCTAACGGCCCAGACCTACTTTAGACACTGCTCTATCTGACCCCACCTTGCAAATATGAAATGAAGGCTCTTTCAGGTATGAAAGAACAATGTCTGCAGGTTAACCAGGTGGGGCCACATTTCTCAAACCTCCTGATATATACCAGGTCAGCCCCTGGCTTTGTACTTACCTTCAATGCTGAGTGCTCTTGCAGGATCCCCAGAGTTAGCAATTACACACCTTCCCATTTCATTTTGTAGAGCCTTCAAAGGAGCATTTTTTATGTGGTCTAACTACAGTCCCTCAAGTTGCAGCTGGGCCTCTTCAAAGTGGAGCCTAAGAACACCTGAACCCCAGGTCCTCATGAGCCATGACAGCCTGCTGGTTTCCTGGCCAGTTATATTCTCTCTTACCTCTCAGGATCCATGTTCCTGGGTATGCTAGGAAGGGGGGAGACTGTACTGGACAGGTCAGGTGAGTCTGGAGCCTTACCTGGAGCCCTCAGTCTCCTGCTCCTGCTCCAGCTCCCTGGCCTTCATCTGCACATAGTCCTTCACCATTGAGGCCAGCAGGAGGCGCGCTTCGTCCTCCCTCAGGGTGGTCTTGTCTGTGCTGCTCTCCAAGGCAGACCTGGGGAAGGGAAGCCAACCCAATGCCAGCCTTCGGGGCCCCTGTCTGCCCCCTCTCCAGGATAAGCAGCCAAGCCCCTGACCCCCGTGACTTCCCCTGAGGAGCTGGCTGTTTTGAGTCACAGGTAGGCACTGCAGTAAAGCAGTGTCCACCTGATCGGCGTCTGCGCGGAATCACCGAGAGCCACACATCGCTGTGACCCCACAGGCACAGAACTGTCTAATCCAGGGGCAGTGGGAAGGGACTGCGCTCCCTCCAGGGCTGTCTCACCTGTATGGTGCTGCCTGGAGGCTGCCCACCTGGCACAGGACCAAGATGCTGAGAGCCAGGAGTGGGGAGAACTTCCGGAAGCCCATGATACCTCTCTGTAAAAAGAGAATGACTTTACCATTGCACCAGGCCAAGAACTGCCCGAGAGCCCAGAGACTTAGGTTTTAGTCCTGCCTCTGGCTCAACCGCTGTGTGACCTCAGCAGAATACACCAGCTTCCTGTGTCTCTGTTGGTTCTTTGGCCGAATAGACTGCTGTGAAGCCCAAAAGAAACATCTCAGAACCGCATGATAGACCAGAAACAGGTGACCTGTGAGGGCGGAAGGAGAGGGGGGTGGAGGCTTGGCCGGAAAAGGGGTTCTGGTCTAGAAGACACACACATACACACACACACATACACACACGAGCACCTACATATTATGCCAAAACTTGATCATGCAGAGACCAACAGCGGACCCACACTGCCGCAGATTCATCTAGCATTGCGCCTGTATTCCCAGGGACTGGAAGATTTAGGACCACTAACCCCTCTGCTGAACTTCTGGACAACACGTGGGAGGGGAAGAAGGGAAGAGTAGATTGGAAAGTAGCGCAGATCTCTCAGCCTACGGGTCTGGATTGAGGAAGGGAAAGCGGAGGGATTAAACGTGCCAGTGACAGGTGCCTGGGGCTCTGCGGGCACCGCGGGGCTCGGGTGGAGCGCGGTTTAACAGGAGGCGCCGAGCGCTGGCATTGCGAGGAGAGCGCAGCATCCTGGTCCGCCGACCATACTGCCGCAGGTCCGGGTCCGGGGTACCCGGGACGCCCGCCACCTGCAGGCGCCTCTGAGGCAGGCTCAGGACTCCATCGTCCCAGGAACCGAACGTGATCCCTGGGGACACAGATGGCACAGGACACCAAAGACCAAAACTGGGCAGCAGGGCACCCAGATCAAACTCCAGCAGGACCCTGCGAGCCGACGGGTACCGACGCAGGGCCAGCAAACCCGCCTTCTTGGGCTCGCGGAGCTTCCAACTGGAGCCCTGAGCCCAGGGTTCCACCAGCGCTCGTTGGGAGAAACTGCGGGAAACAGCCCAACCGCCCACCCTCGCGCGAGCCCGGCAGAGACGCGTGACTAGGACCATCCTGCCGCAGGTCAGGCGCAGCAGGCGGAGAAGAGGCAGGAGAGCGGCAGGCATTGAGAGAGCAGACTGGGCGGAGGACTGCTGGAGAAAGCGGAATGGAAAGCTCCTCACCTGGCGATGCGCGTTTCCGGGACGCGCAAGGGGCAGGGCCACCGGCGATAGACACAACGCTTGCTGCGGGCGCCTTCCCGGGGAGCCCTGGGCTCTTATTCCAGCGATAGCGGGAGGGGGAATCCCACGAGCTCGGGCGGCCAATCCAAAGTGACCAGGACCAGCCAATCAGAGGACCGACCGAGCTTCCATTGCGTCATTGCTCGCACTTCCCGCACGCGCTCACCAGGGCTCGGGCCATTTGCTCCCACTATCATTTGCATTGAGATCACTGTTCGGGGAGAGGGAGAGCTTGAGAGAGGACGAAGGGCTTTAGAACTCCAGAAAGTGGGGGCTAGTCGGGAAGAGCTTGGCGTCACAGACAGTGCAGGGCCAGAGCGTTTCTCACCTCCCGGGCTCCTCATCCAGATCTCGCACCCCACTTCTGCCGCTGCAGTGCGATACCCCGATCCGGTAGCTTACATCCCCAGGGAGGTTGACTCGTAGTCCCGGTTCTAAAGGGATTTCAGCTGAAATAGTCTAGGAAGGGTGGGGGTAAGGGGGTCCACGTCGGGTGCTCCCGCCTGGCCCGCAGTCACGCACGCCACACCTGGACCCCTCCTCACCCCGCCGCCACGCACGCTGACTCTCGCACCCCCACTAGCACCCCCGTAGAGAGCTGAAACACACGCATCCTCACCAGCCACTCGTAAACTGGTGCGCGCGCGGAAACACAGACCCTCCGCGCCCAAACCCGAGAGCTCTCCCACGCGTGTCAGCTCCCGGAAACAGACGTTTTACACACCCAGGGGCGCACACGCCGGCGACCACGTGCGCACACGCTTACACATGTCCATACGCACGGACACACATCCAGCCCACGGACACAGCCTCTCCCTTCTCGTGCTTTAGGAAAGCGGGGTTCTCCGAGTCCGTGCTGCCGCGGCTCGCAGATCCCGGGTGATGGAGAGATAGACCCGCACACTGCCCTAAAGGGCACGAGAGAGCTAGTGCGTGTAGGGAGGACGAGAGAGAGTACCTCTCTGCTGGCTCTGCGCGCTTTTGGCAGCTCCCCAGCTGCGCCCCCAAATGCTGCCATCGGCCCTTCGTGGGCGAGGAGAGGGAGGGCTCGAGAAGCCACGCTGG
>PVIY010043791.1:0-20065 GCA_004026745.1 Myrmecophaga tridactyla
TTCCTGTAATGGAGGAACTCTGACACACTTTCACAAAGGGGATGCAAAGTTAGTTTCAAAGGGAAGAACAGAGATGTGTGATGGCCTGGAATTGCTCTGGGGTCCCACTCCCACCTCTGCGGGGATGGTGTCTGCACCGCCATGTAGGCTTCCCAGGGAGGGTCTGCCTCCCTCCCCCTGCGGCCCTTCCTTCCCCTTCGCCCCCTCCTCTTCCCCTCCCCCTCTCCTAATCTTTGGCAAGTGTTCCCCAACCTTCAGTCCTGGGCCTTTCTTCATGATTTGGGTCACGTGTGCTCAACACAGGTCCTATAATTTAGTTTGCATTACTTTTTTTAGTCTGTTCACTTCTTTTCTTAAATAAGTGTATTTCTAAATGAAACTTGCTGTCCCTGCAATATAGAGAAAACCAGTGCCACATCCCTTAATTACAGGGTAAGATGAGAGATAAGGATCAAAATAAGTAGATGGTTGTGAAAATCAAGAACCATCTCGTGCATGAGCAGCGTCCCCAGCCGTGCTTGGAAAAGCCCTGTCACGGGAACTCTGGGCTGAGCTGTGGCAGGCTTCTTTCCTGGGGGTTCAGGAGGTACCCCCTGCCCCACCCCTGCACCGCTCGTCCCCACTTCCCGAGGTAACAGGTGGAATGCCTGACCTGGCATCGCCCACTTCATCAAGGGCAGGCTGAGCAGTCCCTCCTCATCCCCACCCCGGCAATCAGAAGAGATGGGGAAGCTGGGGTGAGGGCATGTGAGGGGGACCTGAGGCAGCAGGCACTGCATATGCAAAGCTCCCGTGGCCCCAAGGAGGAAGCTCATGCAGCTGGACCCCAGGGATGGTGAGGAGCCCTGTAAGAGGACACCCCCAGCCCCTTGCCTGAACGTCCCCCTGGGCACCTCAGACTGGAGCCAGCTTAAGCCCACCTCCTAGACCCCTCAACCTGCTGTCCCCGCCAGTTCTTCTGTCAGAACCTGGCAACCAGAGACCCAGGGTCCATCTGCTCTCCTGCCTTCCTCTGGCCCCCACACCCACTCACAGCCAACCCAGTGGTCTCGGCCCCCCTGATTCACCCAGCCTGCCCGCCCCACACCTGGCTTATACAAACCTCCTACCAGACTCCCTGCTCTGACCCTTCCCCACCCCCCAGGCTCTATGCAAACCGGTGGCCTGAGAAACTTTGAAAAACATATCTGGGCATTTGATCACCCAGGGCACAGGCCATGTCCTCATGGTGACCCAGGAGTGACCCCTGGCATCTCAGCACTGTGCGCGCCCACCCCTGTGTTCCCTAATGCCTCCCTCAGCCCCCCAGCCCCCAGGCTGCCTTGCTCTCCCTGTCACAGGGCTCTGCACCCGCTTTCCCATGGGCCTGGAGCCTCTGTTCTAAGTCCACAAGGCCCCTCCCTGCTCTCAGGTTCCTGGTTTAGCACCGCCTCATTGGAAAGGCCACCCGGAGCACTCAGATGGAACGCAGCCGGCCCACTGCCCCACAAATCACAGCCAATGGGGTCTTAAACAGCAGAGCTCTCCCGTCTCACAGGTCTGCGGCCAAAAGCCACTGTCCAGGTGTGAGCGGGCCCAGGGGAGGCCCCTGCTTGGTCCTGCCAGCTTTCAGTGGCCCCGGCATCCCCTAGCTAGTGGCTGCATCACCCCAGCCAGGGCCTCTGTCTCCAGAGGGCCTGCCCGCCACCACCTTCTTGCTGGATGCCCTCCTGAGGACCCTGCACTGGCTCGAGGGCCACCCCCACCCTCCAGGAGGACACCACCTCAAGGCCATCACTTGGGCCCCTATGTGAAGGTCACTTCTCCAGAGAAGGGCCCTTCAAGACCCGGGTACAAGACACAGACTGGCCTCTATGGCACGGGTCAGCCCACCATGCCCTCGCCGCCACCCCACCCCCTGGGGTCTCCCCGAGGCATTTATCAGGATCTGACCTTCTCCTCATTGCTCATCGCCTGCTGACTGTTGCTCGCCCCCAGGCAGGCTGTGTCCCCCGAGGACAGGGGCTGCATCTGGCCTGTCCGGCCATTTCCCCAGGGCCACATGAGGCCTCAGCCACCTGCATCTGGTGGAGGACGTGCAGAGTCCGCCGGGCTGTGGAGCCTTGTCTTTCCAGCACAGCAGGTCACCACGGAGGGGGAATGGCCTGGCTCACACGTCCCCGAGGCTGCCGTGTGGTGTGCAGGCCCGTGGGGCAGATGGAGAGCTGGAGACCAGTGGGGTGGCACACCCCAGCCCCTTGAGGACCTGGTGGCCAGCCTCAGAGGGGCCGTGCAGGTGTGGCATTCACAGGACGTGGGATGGCCCTGTGGACAGGCAGGAGGACGTGGCATGGCACTCACAGGACTTGGGATGGCCTGGTGGAGGGGCCCTGGAGGTGTGGCACTCACAGGATGTGGGGTGGCCCTGTGGACAGGCAGGAGGACATGCATGGCACTCACAGGACTTGGGGTGGCCCCATGGACAGGCAGGAGGACGTGGCATGGCACTCACAGGACTTGGGATGGCCTGGTGGAGGGGCCCTGGAGGTGTGGCACTCACAGGACGGGGGGTGGCCCTGTGCACAGGCAGGAGGACATGGCGTGGCACTCACAGGATGTGGGGTGGCCCTGTGCACAGGCAGGAGGACATGGCGTGGCACTCACAGGATGTGGGGTGGCCCCATGGAGGTATGACACAGGACGTGGTGTGGCACTCACAGGACATGGAGTGGCCCTGTAGAGGCACCCTGTAGGTATGGCACTCACAGGACATGGTGTGGCCCCGTGGACGGGCAAGAGGATGTGGCGTGGCAATCACAGGACATGGGGCGGCCCTGTAGAAGGACCCTGCAGGTGTGGCACTGACAGGATGTGGGGGTGACCCCGTGTCCAGGGTAGGAGGACATGGCATAGCACCCACAGAAAGTGGGGTGACACCACAGCAAGGGCAGGGAGGACGTAGTCCTGGGCTTGGGCAGCAGGCGTCGTGGGCAGGTCCTCGAGGTGCCCACTGCTCCCCAGGCCGCGTCAGGAACACCTGAGGACACACTCAAGGCTGGGGTGCAGGGGAGCGTGAGGGCCACGTTTGGGAGCTGAGGGGAGGTCCCCCGGCAGGGCTGCGGCAGGCCAGCAAGGCCCCAACTGAGCCCTGGCCTCTGTGCTGATCGGAGGCCAAGCAGAGGGGCTGGGGGGACCGGAGACCAGGTCACAAGGAGAAGGGACAGCACTTCCCGGGACCCGCGGCAGGCCCGAGGGGATAGTGCCCTCTGGGCTTGGCCACATGAGGGCCCCGCTTTACCGCGCAGGGCCTAGAGCCAGGTCGGAGCGGGTGGGTGAGTGACGCGTGGACATGGGGGACAGGTGTCGGGGGGCTGCAGGGTGTGAGGGAAGCCCCCCCAGCCCGCCCCGGGAGGAGAGCCCGGCACAAGTGCGTGTGCCACTAGGGGTGATGCGGGGGATGGAGCCAGCCCTGCTTTTGTCCCCACGTGTCTTAAGAGGCCTTTGGGTGCTTCTTCGCTTGTCCCCAAACTTCTCTGCTGGTGGCAGCACAGGGCCGTGGGGTGAGGACGGACTCCCAGAGCTGCCGCTTACTGGGTGGCCCTGGGCAGGCAGCCTGCCTTGGTTTCCCCCGCTGTCATTATGGCTGCGATATCACCAGCCTCATGGGGTTTGGGGCAGGATTAAATGGACTGATACAGTGAAGCCTCATAGAGCCCACATGCAGCCCCCGGAGCTCCGACCCCGCACCCCCCACCATGAGTGTCTCAGGGCTGCTGCCCGCGGTGGATGTCCATGCCCCCTGCCATCTTCCACCCCGCCACGGAGGGTCCTTCCTGGCTGTCCCTCAGCCCCTACCCGCTCAGAGTCCACTGCTGTGTGAGGCCTCTGCCCTGAGCCCCAGCCTGCCCCCTGGGACTGCACGGGTCCCGCATCAACAAGAGTGAAGGACCCCCGGGTCCCGCAGAGGGTGGGCTGTGCACACAGGGCTGCGGCTGAGGCAGGGCCCTATGACACCTCTCTCCAGGTGCCTGGTTCACCTGCGCTAATCATGGGGGAACATGAGCAGCGTTTAAAAATACAACTGTTGTTTAATTTCAGGGCTAGAGAGAGAAAGAGAACATACAGTCTGTGAGTGCAACCCGAATCAAAAATAAATGAGGCAAAAAAAAAAAAAAAAAAGGAGCCAAAAATAGCCAGGCAGCGGCAGCGGCAGGCTGCGCACGTGGCCAGCTGTCCTCACGACTGGTTCTGCCCATCCTCGGCGAGAGGCTCGGCGACGCAGGGGGACGGCTCCGTAGTGTTTATTATCTGGACACTGTCCGTGGTCAGTCCATCGGGGTGACGAGGAAAGTGAGGGCAGGGTCTTCGGGGCCACGCGAGGCCTGCCCGTGGGCTTCCAGGTCCCCTCTTCCATCTTCTGTCCCACCCTGGTTGGGGGCTCGGCCAGGCACGTGGACAGGGGTTCCACCGAGCCAGTGGCCGGTGTCTCAGTCTCCCAGGTCTGTTGCAGCAAAGGATCACACACGGGGTCTGCAGCCAAGGAGTGTACTCCCTCCTCCTCGCCAAGCTGCTGCAAGGTGCCCCTTGGCCCCACGTGCCCTTGGCTCGTGGCTGCACTGCCCCAGCCTCCATCTCCGACCTCACGCGGCCCCTGCCTGTGTCTCTGGGCATACCCTGCTTTTTACTCTTGTACAGAGATGCCCCTCATTGGATGTAGGGCCCACCCTAAATTCAGCATGATTTCTTGAGAGCCTTACCTTAACTCCTCCTGCAAAGACCCTTAGGCCTAGTAAGATCACCTTCTGAGGTCCCACCCCCCTTCCCTGCTCTGTGCATCTCTGGGTGGAGAGCAAGTGGGACTCCCAGGGCAGGGCTTAGGGGTTCCTTCTATGAGAGGCGCCAGTACCACCCTGCTGGGCCCCGGCTTCTGTGAGTCATCGTGGAGTTATTTGGAACCTCAGGGCGTTGCACCCCACACACCTCCTCTGGGGCCTTCAGGCTGGAAGATTCTTTCAGAAGACGGTTGAGCCGAGTGCTAAGTTAGATTAGGCCTTTTGTGTGGCCTATCCCGAACACTGGGGAAGAAAACCTACGTGGCGTGCCGCAGGGGAGGTATCTCCCAGGAAAGAAGCTCATGAGCTTTAACTGTGCAGGCTTTGAAATAACTCTTACACGCACTGTGGCTGGGGTGGAGGCGGGTACCGAGGTGGCAAAGCTGCTGAGCACACACCAACGGCCAACCCCCCTCCTGGACTCTGCTGCGTGTCCCTGCCCTAGCACAGGCCCCTGGATGTCGCAGCCAGCATCAGCAAGCTCACCTGCTGCACCTGCCTTTGTCCCATGGCGAGATTTTGGAAAGGGATGTCACAGTGCTGCAGGTACCTGGGTACCAGTAATTAAAAGGGATGTCAGAGCCCCAGGAGAGGAGGGCATGGTCTCCTGAGATGCCACCTCGGGACAGAATCCCAGGGCTGGCTTGCAAGTCAACATGCCACAAGATACACCAAACTCAAGAGATAAGCAGAATGCCGGGGAGACGGGCTGGCGTGCAGCCTGGGGCTGGGGACTTCTTGCTCCTCATCTTGCTTAAATGAAATATCCTGGAGCCAGGGGCAAAGGCCCAGCCTTGGGCCCAGGAAACAGGAGCAGGTATAGGGGGACAGTGGGTGCAGGCTGTGCAGGGGTGGGGGCAGGGGGCGCAAGGGACTCGGCAAGCATATGCACAGAGTAACACCCGGGGGGTCCCAAGTCTGGAGGCCCTTGTCCGCCGGCGCGGGGAGGGGGATGGGGACCTCCCACAAGGCAGCCTCCGTGGAAATGACGTTGTCCTCACACAAGGCTCGGCACACTCTCTGTAAGGGCTGTTCACGCGTGTTGCCGCAGCTCAGCTCTGCCATGGTAGCAGGAAAGCGGCCATGGACCAGGCGTGAACGGGCGTGGCTGCGTGCCAGCAAAACGTGACTTATGGACTCGGAAATCTGAACGTCACTTAATTCACATGGGCCGTGAGGTCTTCTGTTTTTCTTCCAACCGTTGAAAAATGTAAAAACCGTTCTCGGCCTGCAGGCCGCGCAGAGCCAGGCGAGGGGCTGGATTTGACGCGTGGGCCGGGGTCCGTTGGCGACCACCGTCCTGAGGCCAGGAAGGAAGGGGCAGCCGCGCTCTGCTGCTGCCACTGTGCCTTCCAGAGGGTGCCGGCCATCTGAAGCGTCTTTGGAGGGGGGCGGCCGGCTGGCAGTGCTCTGGGCAGGGCGGCAGTGGCTGGCGGGGCGAACGCAGTACCAAGCGTCGGGTCCCAGCTCCGCCACGTCCAGCTCTGACCTTGGCAGCTGCCCTCTGCCCCCGCGCCCACCCAGGCCTGCCTTGAGGTGTGGTGAGGACTTGGCGTGTTTGTGCCAAAGGCGGCTGCACGGGGTCGGCCCAGGCACGTGTATCTGTTGAAGTGGGCAGCGTCCTGCGCAGGGAGGGGAAGTGGAGGTTCGCTATGGGTATGGGGGAGTGCCAGGTTGAAGAAACACGACCCAGCAGAGGGGCCCCCCTGGCTGTCCGGAGAGAAGGGGGCCTGCTGGAGAAGAGCTTGGGAGCAGCGCTCAGCTCACCACGAGGCACTTTTGCATCATCCCTGTCGTCTCTGTGGGACACTCTACCCCAAGGTCCCCCAGGGGGAGGTGCACAAAAAGGCCAGCCCACGACACAGGGGCCACTAGGGGACCCAGAGTCTAGGATGTGTGAACCTCTAACATTTGGGGAACGGACCCCACCCCACCCTGGACTCCTGGCCCCAAAGAAATGTGAGTTATATCGAAGCAGACTTACTAAGTACTTGCTCCTTGGTCCTAGAAATAGCCAGAAGCCAGAGGGCAACTGCTGCGAGGTCCCACTTTAGCAGGAAGACGGTCCCAGGACCAGCCTGGCACGGGAGCTTGTTCTGTGCCGAGTGGGGGACACAAGAGCCCGCTGGCTACAGCATGTCAACCCACCCTGGCCTTCTGGGTGCCTCCTCCTGCCCCTCATCTGGCCTGAGACCCCTGCCCCCACCTCAGCATCACGCCTCCTGCTGAAGACGGGAGCAGAACTTGCTCTGTGGACTCCTCTGTGACCAAGAGCATACCAGGAGTCTGTACCTTTGCATCAGGAAAGCAAAACTCTCCTGGAAACCCCAACCCCCAGACCTGTGCTTGTAGCTCACCAGCCACAACAGGGTCACACCCCACCCTCACTGGGAGATAGTTCCAGAAAAGGGTGTCGTGGGTGGGGGCTGGGCCCGCTGACAACCCTGTCCAGCAAGCGTCTGATCGAGCCTTAAATACGTAGCAGGAGAGCGCCGTCAACCAGAGTAATTCTAATTCTGCTGTGCAGCTTGTGGCAGTCATTTGTCTTCCTGCTCCAAAGGAACTTTTCAAGTGAGTTGGCGGATCCTAGGAAAAATGTGGTTTCCTTTCTAAGGGCCATGAAGGACACTCGAGTCTGAGCTCTGGCTGGCACATGGCCTGGGAGCTGTGGGGCAGCTGGTGAGGCCGTGGAGGTACCTTTGGGATGCTCCGCTTCTCCCTGCTTCCCCTGGGCTTCAGGGACAGTAAAGGAGGTCAGCACCCACAGGGCCTTGGGGCACTAACATCGTCTCGTCTCTGCACTGGGGGGCAAGAGGAGACACCCCCAGGTATCGCGGCTCGCAGGGAGACGTCTGCCCCCAAGTTGCATGGCGTCGGGGTGGGTGCAGTTCCCTGTCCTGAGATGAGGGTTGGGGGTGGGGGGTGCTTGGAGCGGGGAGACCATATGGGCAGAGGAAAGAGCCCCAAATTGGAGCCAGGAGCACCTCCCAGTGCCGGCTTTGCCGTCGATTTGCCAAGTAACCTTGGGAATTATTTAGCCTCTGTGGGCCTCGGTGTTCTCATCTGTAAAGGTGCACTTTCCTTGCACTGTGGCCAAGTGGGTCCAAGGCAGCAGGGGCCGGCCACATGGCTGAGCAGGCCACCCATGGGGGCCCCCCTGTCCCCCCCACCCTACTCTCTATTTCCATCTCGCTTTTGCCCTCCTGACTTCCCATTCATTGCTCAATGCTGCTGCTTTCTCCAGTCACTTGTGAGCTGTTCTCTGAGCACCCAAACCGTCTCCCCGCTTCTTCCTCCTCTTTCTCCCCCCGCCCCCGTCTGCCCCTCAGTCCTTCCGGGAGCACCCCTTCACCCACGCAGATGAGCGGCACTGGCCGACCCCAGCCCAAGTGCCTGCCTGGCTCCCCTGGCAACAGGCCAGGGGCCGGGCGCACTGTAGCGCAGGTGGCTGGCACGGCGGGGAGATGGAACGTTCCACCCCAGTCCTGAGAGAGCCTGGGCCCTCCCCTGGGCCAGTCGCCAAGGAGCCCGGCCAAGCCGCTCCATGCCACTCGGCACCCAGCTGGTGAGGAGTGCGGCAAGGAGGAGGCCCGGCATGGCACGGCAGCGTGGGGGAGGAAGCTCTCCCCAGAGCGCCGATCCGCCCTCGTTCCTCCCCCCCCATCCACTATGGCCCTCAGCTCGCCCCTCCCGCGTCCCTGGGCTCTGATAGAACTGGGGAAGGGGAGGTGAACACGCCCCCTTTGCCCCGAGAGCCCACCCTTGGTGGGGGTATTTCTGCAGCACCCAGCTCAGACCACAACTGCAGTCAGCCAGCCCTGTTTGGGTTCAAATCCTGGCCTTGTACCTGGACGTCTCAGAACCTCAGTATCTTCATCTGTAGAGTGGGGGGAACAGCAGCCCCACCTCCCAAGGAGTGGGGAAGACCAAACGAGGTAGCAAATGAGGCAGCCGGGCTCAAAGCTGCCCCCACAAAGGAAGCTCCTTGGCATCAGCAGCTTTAGCCAGCTGCATATCCGCACCGCCCCTCTGCCCTGAGGAAGGTTCTCCCAGACTGCAGGGAGGTGCAGACCCTCCACAAGGGAAGAGGACACACCCTGGTGCCCCCTTCTTATGCCTGACCCTGCTCTCTGCCTCCTCCATCCGCCTCCCCATGTCGCAGCTGCAGCTGCCGGAAGGTGGGGGTGTCTGGGCCCCACTCGGGGCTGGGGCCCGCCTGGGACTGGAGGCCACACCCCAGCCCCCTCGCGGCCACCGTCGCCTGCTGCAGGCGTCCTGGGCTCTGCCGCCGGGGCCTGCCCGCCGCCACCCATTTCCTGATCTGTCCTATGGCCCGCGGAGGTTTGCTCGGCTGCAGACCCACAAAGCCCTCACCCACTCATACCTGATGGGCCTGGCGCGGCACCAGGTAGGGTGCTTCTGGGGATCCTGTTCTCAGGGTGGGCTTTGGGTTTGGGGGACAGGCAGCCAGGGCTCCCTCAGCGGGCCTTGGGTGCTCCTTCCTCTCAAAGTTGAATTGGGCCTAGGAGCAGGGGCCTGATGTGCCAGTCTGCAACCCCCCAGCTCTGTGTTCCACCCCCCACCAGGCAGGAGACCCCTGCAGATGCCCTGTGGGACCCAGGCCGAGTCCCATGTGCCCTTGTGCGGCTGCCACTTGAAAGGGGTCCCAGCAGGTGACATGTCCCCTGACTCCACCACCACCACCCAGAGGCTACTCAGACGGGCGAGGGTGCCGCTCGAGGTCAGAGCTGCCCGAGGTCGAAGCCACCGGCCTCTCTTGCCCCTCATCACTGCAGGGAGAGGCCTGGAGAAGCACCTTGGAGCCTCCTCTGGGTGCATGGTCGTTTCAGAGGTGGAAGGTGTGAGGGGCCCCTGCCAGGAAACAGGACGTGACTGTCCAGGGCCACTTCCGGCAGGGCTGGCACAGGGCAGAGGGAGGCAGAGCCTTGGAGGAAGGGCGGCCTGAGGCCCCACACCCGGCACCGTCAAGGCACAGCCCCACGAGAGAGGGAGGCTGCGGCAGGGGGCAGCGAGACGAGAAGCCGGGTGGGGGGTGTCTGGGGGGCAAGACAGCGCAGGCATCCAAGGGGAGCCAGCCGCCCCATGTCCCCAGAGCATGTGGCCGAGGGCCCCAAGCCGTCCTTGGAGTGTGTGTGGGGATTTCGGGGCAGGCACGGGCCTGGGTCTCCTCCACCCCAGGGCCCCATGAGGACCCCGCCTCTTGCTTGCAGCCCGCTGGGCCCGGGAAGCACAGAGGTCCCCTCCAGCCTGGTGTCGGTGGTCAGCCCTGCACCCTATGCTGCTGGGACCCTCCGACCGGGAGGCGAGGCCTTCCCTCCCACCCCCCGACCTCCCCAGCCCGACCCTATGGGGCTTGGAGTTCTCAGGAAAGTGGGGCAGGGGCTGGGGACAATGCGACTCGTGGGCAGGGCGGGGCCTTTCACAGGTGGGCCTCCCAGGCCCCTCCCAGGAGGGGGAGCTGCCCCCAAGCCCGCGCTCCCAGGCTCCGTGTCCTCTCACTGGGGCAGGACGGGCGGTCAGGGGAGAGGCATGGAGACGCTGCTTTGGGGAGTTGGGATTTGGACCTGGGGTCTTTTGGGTTTAATCAGGGCATGAATTGGCTGGGAAAGGGCTGGCCGTTGAGCCCTACGTTGGGTTGGTTGGTTATTCTTAAAAAGGGCTGGTGCTGGAATGTTGCTTTGAAGAGACTGGAATTTTTAGTCGGCGACCTGTTTTTGAAATGTCTTCATGGGTGGTTGATTAGATGTGTTATAAACCCTCCTATTGTCTCGTCTGGGCTCTGGCGTGGCCTGGCTGTGCCTGATGCTCCCAGGACACGTGGCCCCCATGCCACTCATGTCCGGCTGGGGTTCTCTGGGCAGCGGCTCAGGCTTCAGGAGCCGAAGGAGCCACTGAAGCGAGGGTCAGCGGGTTCTGGCCGTGCCTCCTAGCTTCTAGTAACATCCGCACCTTTCTCCCCCCATGTGGTCCGCACAAGGTCTTGGGGGGAGCCGTCTGGGGATAGGGTGTGCTGCTCTCCAGCCCCTCCCCAGACCCTCTGGGGCGTCCATTGGGCAGCCAGACCTCTCTGCTGGCTTTCCCAGCACGACCCCACAGGCTGTGCCAGGCCCCAGGTCAGTGCAGGCCCATCGCCAGGCTGCATCAGCAACACCCTGCAGCTGGAGCTCGGTCTGAGAGCTGCGGCTCCTGCCCGGTGCCAGCCGCGCCGAGGAGGAAGCGCACATTGCACAAGCACTTGCCCGCCTGGGTGCGGTTTCGAGCAGCTGCACCATTTCCTGTCGCGGCCGTGGCTCCTCCAGGCCTCGGGCGCCACGCCAGCGGTGGTTCCGAGCTGTGGATCCTTCCAGGCCCAGATGTCCCGGGTTCAAGAGGCAGCCGAGTGGCATCTGCTCAGCAAGCAGGAGCTCGAGTCCTGGCCCCAGGCCAAGGCCCCCGCGTGCCCAGGGGAGGAGCACCCAACCGTGCTCCTGCAGGAGCCCCTTTTCTCGTCTTCCCTTCACTAAAAGCTCAGCGAGCACCTAAGGTGTGCCAGGCACCACTGTGGGGGGTCCGGGAGCCCCATCTCCCTGTCCTGGTGGAGCGGACGTCCTGGGTCTTGGGGAGGGTACTCAGGTGAGCTTGGGGAAAGCCTCACCACTCTGTGTCAGTAGGCAGACCCCGGACTGCCTCCCCCAAGCCCCATTCCTGGCGCCCGAGCCCTCCGTCCTCTCTTGGGGCTGGTCTTTGAGACCAAGAGGATGGAGCAAACGCAGTGGTACGCAGCCTCTGCCACTAGGGCCTAAAAGACTGCACGTCCCTCTCTCTCGCATCACTCGCCCCAGGAGAAGCCAGCTACTGTTTTGTGGGGCCACGGGGGGCGTGGGGGCCTGAGGTCTCAGCCAAGAGCCCCAGTCGAGCCTCCAGGTGAGACACTCACGAGCATCCCTGAGCTAGAATCCCGCACGTGACCCACGGGTACTGCAGGACAGTAAGTGTTTGTGGTGTACGGTACTAGCCCTTGGTATGTGGCAGTAGGTAATTAATCCAGCGTTGCAATTCTGTAGACCCCAGTGATGTAGGGAGCAGCCCTCTGGAACCTTTGAGTTTCCAGAATGATTCTGAATTTGGATGCCGCTGCAGAGCCCCAGAACCACAGGGCTCACCACAGCACCACAGGCAGCGTGGCCAGAGCTGTGTGCAGCTGGCCATGTTCTAAAAGAGATGAGCCTTTCTGCAGGAAAGTGGAAAAGATGAGAAGCTTTCTGACAGCAAGAGAGAGAGGTAACCAGGGAAAGGAGGTTGCTGTACCAGGTCTGAGGACACCAAAAAGCTGATTTCTTGGAGCAGGCCACCTCAGAACTCAGAAGTTCTTGGACATTTCTGTGTAAGAACAGCTTTATCTCCCTTCGTGCAGATGGTGCAAATTGTCCAGGAAGGAGCCGTGGTCGGTGCTTTCCAGGAAACCCACATCAGCCTCTGGCTGGCACCTCTCCACCTGTCCCAGGTGATACCCACCCTGCCTGCCTCCCACACAACAGCACCTCCCCTTCTCCAGTTCCCCATTTTGCAGATGAAGAAACCAAGGTTTGGAAAAGTTGAGAGATTTACCCAATGTCATATCCAAGTGACAGCAAAGTTATCATTCCAGCTGAGGGCTGGCCCCAAGCCTGGGTCTTAATCCCTGCTGGACTCTTCCTCTTTCCCCACCTGGAAGCATCTCCTGAGGTCCCCCAAGGAGAATGGAGTTATGGCATCAGCCCCACCCGAGAAGGAGGTAGCTTCTGACAAGATTGCAATGTAGAAACATTTGCTCTCTCCAGTACTCAAGAACAAGCTCACTTTGGCCAAGAAAGTCTAGTTGAAGGAAGGTTCCAGGCAACCCAAGTTCTCGTACTACAGAATCTAAGGTAAAGTGATGGGTGTGGCTTCTTTTCCGGTAACTGGAAGTAGATGGTCCTTTGCCACTGGAGTTATAATTTAATGTTAATGAGGAGGAGCCTGGAGATGAAAGAAAAGTAAAGCATGTTCCCTGTGTGTTACATTAAAACTCAGTTTACCTGCTGCATAACCAACAGCCCCCTAATCTTGGTGGCAGGCCACAGTGATCTACCAATCCCACGTCCCTGGGGCAGCTGGCTCCATGGCCACAGGGTGGCAGGGGGGTGGCCAGTCCAGGCTGGGGGCTCTGCCGACCGGGCCACAAGGTGGCCTGAGGCTGCCGGTGCTTCTCCTCACTGTGTCCCTGCATGTACTTGGCCGACTTTTCCCAGGAGGCTCCCAGCTCCAGCCCTTCCCCAGCATTCCAGGGCTGAAGGGGTCCCGCGGGACCCTCGGGCAGCCCCTGGGAGAGTCCGCCAGGCCAGGTCTTCCTGGCACTGGGGATTTGATGACGGGGCCGAGACCTTGGGCAGCTCGCTGATGGCATTTTCCCTTTGACCTCCGCTTCCTGTCTTCCACCCAGCTCGGCGCTCAGAGCCCGAACTGGCAACACGTTTGACATTTCTGGGAAAACCGAAGTTATTGTCCACACAGCCTCAGAGAGCCCTCCCCATGATTATTGGGGAATTAAGAAGGAGGTAGCGCGCTCCCGGGACAGTTAACCTTCTCGCCCGAGTGACCAAGACACAGTCTTACCTGCAGGGTTGGGCCAGGTGGACGCGTGAGGAAGCAGTGGACAAACCCCAGCGCAGGCCCCGCTGCAGGCCCAGTGGCCTGGACTCAGCATCATGAGAAGCCAACATGGGAGAAAAGAGGGTGGGGTTAGAGGGCACCAGCCAGTGCCACCAGCAAACAGTGGATCCTGAATTTTTAAATCAAATATATAAAAGGTATTTTGGAATATTGGGAAAATTTAAATATAGTCTAAGTACCAGGTGATATTGACCTACATGGCTTAAGTACAATTGTGATTTAGGTTTCACTCCAGCAGTGTGCTGTTCATAGGGGATGCAGGCTGGAGCCGCTGGGGTGCCGCTTCGTGAGGTTGCAACTTATTTACAAATGGTTCAGAGCAGACTGTGTGTGTGTGTGTGTTTGTGTGTGTGTGTATAGAGAGAAAGAGAAGAAAAAACATGCACAAATGAGGCAAAATGTAAACAATTAGTGGAGATGATAGAGTATGTGAGTGAGTATTGCTATTCTGACTTTTTTCAACTTTTCTGAGATTTGAAAGTTTTCAAAACAAGAAGTTGGAGAGAAAAAAGCAGCACCCCCACACCCCTGGCTCCAGCTCACCTGCATCAGCCTGCATGCTGTGGCAGGGGCAAGAGCCAGGACTAATTTGGCATTTTTCCTCTTGGGCTCAAAGCATTTTCACATCTCATTCCACTCTGCCCCCATGAAAAAGTATGGGGAGCCTTTGCCAATGCCCTGCACCTCCATTTCTCCAGATCTAAATCAGGGCAGTTTGCTCAAGGTCAGCCAGGCCAGGTGCAAATGCAGGTGACGGGAGGCAGACTGTGGACCCAGGGCCCCCTCTTCCCCCCACCCATGGCACCCTCCCAGCCGCTGCACCTCCTCCCACCCCTCCTGGGACCCCCCAGGGTGTCATCACATGGCCCCTGAGGCCTGTTGTCCCGCGCCGAGGGGACTCGGGGCCCCAGCGCCACCTGTCCTGCCTGCCTCCCAGCCAGGGGTTCACAGCATCCCACCAGCCCAGGGCTTGGCCCTTGGTGGCTGCAGCCATTTCTTGTTGGACAGCGGCAGCTGCAGAGCCAGGAGGGGCCTCAGGCCGCCCAGTGCACCTTTGTGTCCCAGATGCAGAGCAGGGGTCCTCCGCCAAGAGGCTGTGAGGTTGCCAGTCCCCGAGGGGACCAAGACAGGGTGTTCCTGGTGAAGTGGGCCCAGAGCCCTGCCTGGCCATTGCTGTGGGCCCGAGAGTGGCCATGGGCTCAGGGGAAGCTGGGCCTCAAGTCAGCATTTTGTGGAGTCCAGGTGAGGGAGGGCAGTGGGACGGGTGACCTCCCAGGGACACTGCATGTCCCTATGCTGCTGCTGCCCCGAGCAGCCCCCTGGGAAGGCAGGCACCCCACACCACCCCCCTGCAAAAGCTGCCCATTCCCAGGCTCAGGTGGCACGTCCCCCTGTCCCCAGCGGTGGGCTCTGCTACCAGCTGGGCAGTCTGCCTAGTGCTGGCCCCTTCTCCTGGGACTGCTTTCTGTACGCCTTCAGCAGGCTGAGTGGCAGTCATTCGTTCGTTCATTCATTCATTCAACAGATATTTGTTGGGTTTCTACTACGTGGGGGGAGAGACCATAAATGAGATAAGCAAGTGGAATGCCTGGTAGGTCAGAAGGCAGCAAGTACTGAGGGGGAAGGTAACCCAGGGAAGGTGCTGTGGGGGAGATGGGGTAGCAGTTTTAACCACGGTGTCCAGGGAAGGCCTCATGAGGAATGAGCTTTGTGGAAGGAAGCAGAGGTGGGGAGCTCGCGGGGACTCTCTAGGGTCAGAGAGCTACAGGCTGAAAGAGTAAGTGTAGAGCCTTGAGGCTCCCAGAAACCTCCAGGAGCGGGGTAGCTGGGGCAGAGGCTTGGGGACAGCAGGGCGGGAGGGCAGGGAGGTCACAGGGCAGAGACTTGGGCCAGAGCTAGACAGAGCAGGAAGCTGGGGGTAGTTTTGAGCAAAGTAGACTGCTGATCTGACCTATGTTCTAGAAGGACCGCCCGGCCCCTCATGCAGGTTGCCTGTAAGAGTGAAGCAGGGAGCCGGGAGACCTGTTAAGAGGCTGTCGTGACCATCCCGAGAGGTGCTGTGGCTTGGACCAGTGAGGATTGGTGGGGTGGTGAGAAGCGCTGGGATCTGGACGTTTCTGAAGATGAGCCTGGGACGGTTGGATGTGGGAGGTGAGAGGAGAGAGGCATCGGGATGACTCCCGGGAGGGTGGACTGAGCAGCTGCACGGGTGGGGCAGCCCCTACTCAGAAGGGGCGGCCGTGGGCACAGGGTTGGGAGGGTGAACAGGGGCTCAGGGCTGGACAAGTGGGCTAAAGGTGCCCGTTGACTTCCGTGGGCAGTGGAATAAACGTGCCTGGAGTTCACAGGAGAGATAGGGGCTGGAGATTACAAATGTGGGGTTCACAGTGCTGTCATGGAATTCATTGTCACAAAACTGGCAGAAATCCAAGGACCTCTGTGTGGATGGAAAAGCAAAGATTCAGGGTCTGAGTAGGGGCAGGTACAAACGTCAGGATCAGAGACTGAGCAGGAAGCAGCCAGGGAGCCTGAGAAGGAGCAGCTGGGGAGGTGGGAGAACCCGGAGAGCATGGGGTTCTGGCTGGGGGGGTTAGTGGGCAGCACTGCCACATGCCAGATGCGATGGCACCACTGGATTAGCAATAGGGAGGTCACCGTGACCTTGGTCCCGGCAGCTCCCACCGAGTGGCAAAAGGCTGATTAGAGACCATTTGCAAATGAGAATGGCAGCAAGGAATTGCCAAGAGCAAGTGAAGACTTTTTAAGGAAGTTTCCTGTAAAGAGAAGGAGAGAATTAGGGCAGTAGTGGAGCAGGAAGTGGAGTCAAGAGCATGTGTGTGTGCGTATATGTAGGGTGAGCATTTGTGCTTGCATGTGCATGTGTGTACACGTGAGCATGTGTGCATACATATTTAGTTTGTGTGTGCATGTGTGCAGCATATGTAGTGTAAGCATGTGTGTATGCGTGCATATGTAGTGTGAGCATCTGTGCTTGCATGTGCATTTGAGAATTGTGCATGTTGCATACATATGTAGTGTGAGTGTGTATGCTTGTGTGTGCATGCATGCATGTGTGCTTGCATGTGATATGCGTGCATGTGTGTGCGTGCATATGTAGTGTGAGCATGAATGCATATGTAATGTGAGCATCTGTGATTGCATGTGCATGTGTGCATATGTTTAAGATGGGAGAAATAAGAACGTGTATGCAGATGGCTACACTCCATAAAGAGGGAAGAATCTGTGTGAGGGAGCCGGCATTGCTGCAACTTCCGGAGAGTAGGCGGGAGGGGGTCTCTGGGGCTCAGCTGGGCCCGCCGTGGGTGTGGCACGGCCAGCTCACCTGGGCAGCGACAGGAAGACAGGTAGAATATTTTGAGGGGTGATGCTGGTAGGTGGGTGGAAGAATTGGAGATGTTGGCTTCTGGTTGCTTCTACTTTTTCAATAAAATAGGGTCATAAGCTGGATGTGAGGATAGGGGAGAAGATTGAAGGAGCGAGGAGCTGGGAAGCTGTCGCCTTGGAGAGCGGGTTTGAGAATGGCCTAGAACAGGGGCCACAAGCTTGTCCTGTAAAGGGATGAATGGTAAATATTTTTAGCTTTGCTAGGCCAGTCTGTCTCTGCTGCAGCTCCTCAGGCCTGCTTTGTGGCACAAAAGTAGGCCTTAATGATACATAAATGAATGTGCGTGGAGCTGTTTCAATGAAATTTTTGCAAAAAAAGTGGCTGGTGGGGTTTGGCCTCCTGGTGGGAGATTGCCACTTCCTGGTCCATCCTCTAGGCCAGTGGAACTCAAAATGTGGTCCCTGGACAAGCAGGATCAGCGTTACCTTGGAGCTTGCTGGAAAAGTAGATTCTTGGCTCCATCCCAGAGCTACTTCATCACCTCTGAGGATGGGCCCACAGCCTGTGTCCAGCTGATTCACATGCCTGCTCAAGTTTGAGAAGCGCTGGATTAGGTAGCCTGGCGAGGTTGCTGGGCATCAAGTAGGGCCATGTGAACCAGTGATCATTTTGTTGGAAGGCAGTCTTCTGGCCCTGGCAGCTCCTGTGGAAAGTTCCAGGGAGTTCTGAAAGTTCCGGATGGTTCTGGAATTACTACTGTCTGCCACCCTTCTTCCAAATGAAGGTTCAAAACGCATGAAAGAGGCTCAAGGAGGGAGCTTCCAGTGTCCTCCCCAGGAATCCCTGATTCGAGGACAGAGGCAGGGTGCTGGGCCCAGGGTCTCTGGCACAAAGTTCAACCACTGGTTCAGTCCGAGCCACATGGTCAGCAGTGCTGGCAGGAGCTCTCTCCGTGGGCAGATCGAATATGGTGCTGGCATCCTTTAGCTTCTCTGTTCAAACTTAGGAAATCTGATTTGAAATGTGCCAAGAGCAAATCAGAGCATGTAAAAAGACCAGTGTAGCTCTTGGGATCTGCACTGTTTCAAACACAAGTCGAGGTGGTTATTCTAGAATTCGGGATGTTAAACGCCCACTAAAGTATCCTCCTGGGCGCCTGATGCCTGAGTGGGGGAGAGAGTAAGGGGAACAGGAGGATGTCAGGTGCCATACAGCCGTCTTAGGGTCATGGGCACCCCGGCCTGGTCTCGGCTGCCTGGCGCCCTCCTCTCTGCAAGTTCGAGTGTGAGCATCCTGCCTCCCTCCTCCCCTGCAGCCTCTGGACTTTCGTGTTTGTTTATATGTTCTCTGTGGAGGCCCCGGGGACAGGTGTGCACAGGGCTCTGCTCACAGCACTCTCTGCCTCCCCAGGGCTCTGCCGCCCACCTCCCACTTCCACCATCTAACCGTAGAAGCAAATGGATGTTGGGCTGTTGTGCTTGTTAGCTATTGCTGTGTAGCAAGTCACCGCAAGCTTAGCAGCTGAAAACAGGACTCATTTATGATCTCCCAGTCTCTGTGGCTCAGGTGTCCAGGCCTGGCCTTGCTGATCTGCTGCTCAGCATCTCTCAGGCTACCGTCAAAGTGTCAGTCAGGGCTGAGCTCTCATCTGAAGGCTTGACAGCTTCCAGGCTCATCTGCTTGTTGGCAGGGTTCACTTTGTGGATTGTTGAACAGGGACTTCAGTTTCTTGTGGGCTTTTGGCCAGAGGCTGCCCTCAGTTTATCCCTGCATGGGAACAATGGCAGCTTGCACTGTGAAAGCCAGCAAGGGAGAGACTGCTGGCTAGACAGAGGTCAGAATATTATCCACCTAACTTTGGAAGTGACATCCCATCACCATTGCCATATTCTGAGGGTTAGAAGTAGGTGCTTGGTGCAGCCCGCACTCAAGGGAAGGGGACTTCACAGGGGCATGAACCTCAAGAGGTGGGGTCACTTTACAAGCCACGTACCTTAGGAGGTCAGGAGGGCAGGGGGCAGGGAGGTGAAGCATCAGGATGACCTGGGGGGCATGATGGCCCCGTGACCTGAGTCCGGGAAGACCAGGACCCAAGCATGGGGGATGGGTAGTCAGAAGCTCAGGAAGTTCAAAGATTCCTGAAACCTTCTTTTCTGCATATTTTGGGCATCAAAAAAGTGCCTTCTCCAGAGTTTCAGAAAAGAGGGCCAGGGAGGTGAGGAAGGCTTCCCACCACATCAATCAGGGCTCACCAAAGAGACAAACAGGATATGCGGACATTCTGGGTTCGTGTGTGTGTAAAAGGGATTTATTTTGAGAAACTGACTCACGCAGGCTGAATTTCAGGGGGCAGGTCAGCAGCCTGGAAGTTCCGGCAGAGTTGCTGTGCAGCATGGAGCTGGACTCCGTAGGGGCGGCCAGCAGCCTGGATTGTGAGGGGCGTTGGGGGTGCAGCCTGGAGGCATCTCCTCCTTTTTCTTGGAACCCTCGATTCTTTGTTCTCCAGCAACTTCCTTCCCTTAAAGTCAAGTGACTGGAGATGCTAACCCCATCTACGCAATCCCCTCACAGCAGCAGCCAGGCTAAGTTTTGACCAGGCAGGTGGACAGCATAGCCTGGCCAGGTGGACATGTAGAGTTAACCGTCACACTTGACCATCGTCTAGTCCAAGCGGGTCGGCTCGCCCAGCCCATAGAGCCCAGGCTCCAGGTTGGAGTGGATTCATGGTCTGGGTTGGCGAGCTGAGCCCCCATGGTCGGTCCGTCTGTCTGATGAGGGGCAACGGACCAGGGGGGCCAGTGCAATCAGACAGCCCGTGGGCCTTTCTAACCACCGAGCCCCCTGGCCACACCAGGTTGCTCTTCCTAACCACTCCCCCCTCTCTCCCCCAAATCTGCTTTTCCTCCAGAAGTTTCCCTCCGTGAGAGAGACAGAAGGTGTGGACAAGTGAGGACAGCTCCATGTATCCGGAATCCACGGCAGGCTCCCCAGCTCGGCTCTCCCTGCGGCAGACAGGCTCCCCGGGGATGATCTACAGGTGACGCCCCCTCCCACACCCCCACGTGGACCCCTCCCAGGGTTGTGGTCCCAACGCTGGGGGCAGCCCCGAGGCCCAGAGGGAAGGGCTGGGGGAGGTAGTGAGGTATGTGCAGGGGAGCCTTCTCCCCAAGGACAAGAAAGAAGCTTTTAGGAGCCAAAAAAAAAAAGATATTCTGGG
>PVIY010043792.1:0-14753 GCA_004026745.1 Myrmecophaga tridactyla
GACATCATGTCTCTCATTCCTAGGTCTGTTCCCTTTTTCTGATTTCTTTCTTGGGTATGGGTCACATTTCCCCATGTCTAGTATTTTTTCATTGTGTCAGGGATTTTGTTGTCTTCCTTCAGAGAATGGTGAGCTTTGCCGACAGTTAGTGATTTGAGGAAGAGTTTAATTCGTTCCAAATTGGTTGATAAACTCCGTGGGAGTGGTTTCAGATATGTTCAAGGTTAGCCCTACCACTAAGGCATAAACCTTCGAGGGTCTGCACTGGGCACTCTGGGTGTTCAATGAGGACTTGTGAAAATCTCACATCTCCTGGTTCTTTGTGAGTTCTGGGCTTTGTTCAATTTATAGTTCCTCAGTCTTTTCTTGCCGTGGCGGACTTCCACCTTATGCATATATGGCTTATTATTGAATGACAGATGCAGGAGCGTCCTTATTCGTATTTATTTAGCTCTTCCTCTGTGTAGTTGACTCTGGCTTTACACCCCCGAAATTCCAGCTGCCTCGGCCTTGTGAAGACCTGATCCCTGTTTCCTCAGCACAGCCTGACCACTTAATGCTCTGTTTGGCCACCCTGTTCATACCCGTGTGACGGGCTGAAAATGACCTCCAGGTATAAATCCAGTGTGATTGTGTGAGTGCAGAGCTCGTCTAGTTTGTTTCCCTTCTCTTAGGGATCACAGTTCTGAGAAGTGTCTATCCAATATCAAAGTGGTGTTTCACCTATTTTGTTCAGTTTTTTAGTTTTATATGGTATAAGGGAAAATTTCATAAAAATTACTCCATTATGGCCCTGTAAAAATGATATTAAGAAATTGATTTATTTTCACATATTAACACAATAAAAAGAAAGAGGCATAGTAATTTTAATAATTGCAGAATAACAAACTTGAAAAATAATGATAAAGATATCAAACTGAGAACAAAAGAGAAGGTATTTAAGTAGAAAATGATAGCTATCAAAATCATGTAGCAAATATCATTTTTAATGGTTAAGCATTAGAAGCATTCCTTTGAAGTCAGGAACAAGATAAACGTACCCACCATCATGATTCCCATTCAACACTGCAACTAACACAATAAAACAGGAAGGGATAAGGCCAGATATTATAAGAATTGAAAAGGAAGAAATGAAACTTCCATTATTTGTAGATGACATGATTGTATACGTAAAAACCCAAGAGACTCCAAACAGACAATTAAAACTAATAAAAAGTTTGGCAAGTTCACTAGAGACAAGATCAATAGAAATAAATCAATTTCTTTCCTATACACCAACATTAATGCAATTTTCAAAATGCCATTTATAATATCACACATTTTATACCAAGGTCAATAGTACAAAAATTAGTCAAGAACATTATTGACTAAATATATTTTTCCCACTAAAATGAACTAGTCTTCTTTAGAGAAATTGCTGATTCTAGGTCTGGGGAGGAGAGTGGTAAGAGAGTGTGAGAAAAACCTAGAAGATGCTGTCGTCAAGTATCAAGGAAGTGAGGTGAAAAAGTTTTGGTAATGGGGCGGGCCACGGTGGCTCAGCAGGTAGAGTTCTCGCCGGGTTTGATTCCCGGTGCCTGCCCATTGATGGTGAGACAATCCTGTGAATGTAATTAACACCATGTAATTATATGGTTAAAATGGGAAATTTTGTTATTAGATGCTACCACAATAAAAATTAAGAAAAAATACCCCATAGAACTGTACAACATAAAGAATGGACACTTATATAAACTGTGGACGTTTGTTAGTAATAAAATAATATTGGTTCATCAATTGTAGCAAAGGTATCACACTAATGCAAAATGTTAATAATAGGGAAAACTGTGTGTGTGTGTTCGGGGGCGAATGGGAACATTGTACTTTCTATACAATTTTCCTGTAAACCTACTTCTCTCAAAAATAAGAAACAATAAAAAAAAAAAACAGCTGGGCTTTGGTTTTAAAGCAATCAACTCATAATGCAAGCAGCATTCAGAACATCTTGGGGTGGTGGCTCCCTGAACTCTGGATGTCAGAGGGACAGGATTGCATCTGGGCTTTGTTTCTCATTAGCTGTGTGTGGTTGGATGAGTTACTCCATCTCTGAGCCTCAGGATTGCCATCTCTAGAGGGGGAGTACTAAGCCCCAAACTTCAGATCGCTGAAGTGGCTTGCATTTTACCTGGTACCCTGTAGATGCTAACAAAGTGTCATCATTATCAGCTGTATGACTATGTCTTTATACTATGTTTCTCCTTTACTTATCAGAATATTGTTTTTCAAAGTCAAAGACTGAGGATGGGGTTTTTGCCGGGATATTTTCAGATGAGTTCTTAGGGATGTAGAATTCCTCAACTTGTCAGACATTTGCAAAGTCCTGATGTGAGTGCCCTCAAGAACTCACAGGGCATGGTTAGATGATGCCAGGCATTTCCACAGTGGCATTCAAGATTCCTCTTAGAAGTGTCTTTTTTTTATATAATAGAAGATTAGCTTGCACTGTGAGTCACACCTATCACCTTGTTTTACATCCCAAATGGAGGAAATGGGAAATCTTTTTTAAAAGCTTGTGCTAAAATTCTCTGCCACCTTGCATCTAGCTTGCAATCCCATGAATGTCTTCCTGTTTTTTCCTAGTGCCCTGACAGCTTTGCAATCCAAACAAACCATAGTCTGCAGTGGAAATAAAATGTAGTTCTAATATTCATATTTATTTGTAAAGATTGAAACATGTTTTCCTGCAGCCCTACAGCAAGCTCAACTCAGTTCTCTAAAAACTATTGGAAAGTGACATTTTAATTTTTCTGAAAACTAGATTATGGATAACAAAACATGCTGTAAAAAGAATCATTAAAATGCACACTGTAAAATTGAAACTTAAGTGTCAAGTTTTTATAGCGGTCTGTCAAATGCCTGACAATTAAAATAGCTATTTTTAAAATTTTAATGAGATGTAATAAGGGCAAAGTGTGCATGGAGATTACACGTTTTCAAGATTGCACATTTGAAGCATTACAAGTCCATGCTATATCATTACATTAATGCCCCATTTATAAAATCCACCATCTATTTTTAATTAAATTAGTGTGTGCCATTTATTATGGGTATTCTATTTATTAATCTTTAATATTTAATTTATGATGACTTATCTGAGTAAAAGATAACTCAGCATCACTGGGTTGACATATCTGGTAGTAATTGGCTTTCCATTCTAACTGAAGTAGATATTCTTTGTCCCTTGTTTTTAAAGATAAATTGTAAATAAGTTCCAATGTGTTTCTCCTCTTCCCTTACAGAACAACACAAAGGAGTGCCACGCCATAGCTTCTGTTGCTTTGAGTCCTGCTGTACGTAATGGTGTTTGAAACAAGTCTCAGAGCATCTACTGATTTCCAAAGCACTTCCAAGATCACCACCTCAACTGATGTAAGCTAATATACTTTTTCCATCCTCTTTCTTGAGGATCAGGAAGTGGTTTATGGAACCCGTCATGTAATGCCACAATATCTGGGTGGGCTGAACTCTTTTACCTCCTAGCACTGTGGGCTCTGGTTAGCACAGCTCGGGGACAGAGAGGACCCTTTAAGTGACCCTTCTGAGATATGAGTGGAAAAAAAGGCCAGTATTCTTCAAAACCAGTCCTGTTTTCCCCACATCAAGTAGTTTAGAACCTGCCTTGCTACTGAGAAACATATTGAAAATTCTGGCTTTGTTTCCTTCAGATGACAATGAGGAGAACAAGCCAAGGGTGGCTCGAAAGGCTGTGTGTGGGAGAAAGTCTGGGGAAACTGTGGAGGACGTGTGTGTGCATGTTTTGTATGTGCATGCATGTAAGCACATGTGCATGAATGATATAAAAGAGATGTGGGTAATGGAGTTGACTTGGGGAATGTGGATCATGCTCCAACCCCCAGGGAGGTACTGTCCAGAGACTGGGGTAGCCCTGAGCTTGCACCTCTGTTTCTTTCCTGGCTAAAGCCACAGCAAGACTGGCTTGGCCACCAACATTAGATTTAAGACAGTACCTCGGTACCTCCTCCTCAGCATCACTGACCCCTCAGTAAAGAGCCCCCGCACCACCAAAGCAACACTCCACAATGTAAACATTTTGAAGAAGGAACAAGGGAAGCCAAGACATTTAAAACATCACCATAAAGATCACTCTTCACGCAAATATCAAAGGGATACAGGAACCAACGAGAGGATACACCAGTAGCCCAACTGGATAGTACCCATTTTTACATGAACTGTTTTTGATGAGGGGTCAAATATGAGCCTCAAACCTTCCTGATTTCATTTGGAAAGCTTAAAGCACATTATAATGATTTCAAAATAAGGCAACTTATTTTGTAAATACGATCATTAAAGTGATTTGCATTTGCTGTATTTAACTCAGCACATTAATGGATTGTTGCATATTCATTTGCTTCAAGGGAAAATAGTACATTTGCAAATTGCTATTGTTTTATGAATATATGAATAACTCAGCAGAAGCAGAGGCTTCATGTTTGTCTTCAATTTTATTTCCTCATAGAGAATAAGGAGCCAGGTTAGGGAGGACAGGTAGATAGCAGTTACGCTTTGCTTAGCCTCTTCAGTGTAAACTGGACAGCTAACTACCATCCACAGCCAACTCAGGATACCCTCCACTCCTCTGCAGGGATGATAACTGAGCTCCAAGTGGCCTGTGTCCTTTGCCATCATCTCGTAATTACTGGTTCCCATGACTGTGTGATCAATTCCATTGAGGGGTGATCAGCAATGGGATAGCAGTAGCCAAAACAAAACTGAGTGGGTGCCTCAAAGATTTAGGGGTTCCTTGGATGCGTGGATCTGAACACAGGAACACCCTCCAACTTCAGGAATACAAACTTGCACAAGCCAACAGACCTCTGTGCAGGCATTTGGCTTGGACCCATTCTCCATGGGAGGAGAGGTGTGGAGGCATGCTCAGCTGTCAACTGCACAACAGCCTGAGAACAAAGTGACAAACTGAGAGCAATGAGGACCCTCGACCGAAGCGAGATGGCCTAGCTATTTGTGGAGGGAGGCACCAAACAAACGAATAATAATAAAAAAAATAGGTGGAGGAATTAGAAAAACAAAACTAATGGGGCCATTCTGTGCAGGGACAAATGGCCCTGCCCACCTCAGCAACTCCTGGGGGCGCCCTGCAAACCCCAGCTCAGGGCTGTATTGATGCTTGTAATTATGGCTTTGTCATTACTGGGAAGTTAAATGATATTCATCATCTGCTTAATTATGTTGCTCCTTGTAGGGGCACATATGCTACCTTTTATGAAGTTTTCCATACAAATGACTATATAGCTTTGCAGGTTTCTGTGATTATAAAGAAACCTCAATTATCCAGAAAATTAATTTCCCTGTCCCTACTCATTCCTCCAAGAAGACACAGAAATGAGACACTTTTGGAGACTGACACAAAATCATTGGTCAATAACAGTGCATCATGTAAGACTAGAAGAATCCATCAGAGGGTAAGAGAGCAATTTTGAGGAGAGGGGGCAACAGAGCAAAGTCCACAAGTCTCTGTTGTTTCTGATCTATTGCCCTGAATCCACTCAATACTCAGATCTCAAGGGCCCACTGGAAACACTTACCCTCACTCTTGGGGAGGAAAAACGGAAGGTGGTGGCTCTTTGGAAAGCAGAGGGTGATGCAGGAAGAAGCTGGCCCTTAGGACAGCATAACTGGGAGAACGTGTCTCCTTACTACAGGGTCTGGAAGGTACTTGACCTCTTGAGCCCAGCTTCTGACCCTAAAATGGGATCAATTATTTTGCCACCTTGGGGCTGCAGATTTGCCTGCAAGATTCAGTGAAATACCAGGAGTCAAGTTCCCAAGCCTTCAATGGGCTCATGACGAGTCAAGATCTGTTTCTTTCCCCTTCTCCACACTGCTTGGGTCCTAGGCAGCAGGGAGGGGTCTTGGCAGGGGATGGTTATGCAGTGGGCTGTGCTGGCAGACCTGGGTGAGCTGCTCATATGGGCATGGCGTCTGGGGATTGAAGCATGTTGTACAGACATCTCCTGCGTGGACACGGGAGTCAGGTAAACTTAGGTTGGGTTGAGTGCAAGCTGCTTCACCTACCAGGCATGACCCTGAGTAAATATGTCAGGGATTGTGAAATCCAACCCAACACCCATTCATTTCTTCTTTTGAAATCATAGAACTAAAATTTTATTTGGGACATCCAAGATCCGAGATAAAAAGCTATTTTCTGACTCCCTTGCAGCTAGGTGCTGCCTTGTCCTGGCCTATGAAATGTCCGTTGAGTTGTTGTGAGGGCTTTCTGGGAAGACTGATGAAGATTGTTTCAAATACTTGACAGTGTATTTCTGTTTTTCCTTTCTAGTTTCCCACTTCCTACCTGTTGGAATATAGACATAAAGCCTGGTAGTCTGGCCAGCCATTTTGGACCATGAAGTGAGTCTGAAGATGGAAACTGGCTGCTGATGATTACAGGTTAGAAAGACCAAAGGATCTTGAGATAAACTCAAGATTGTCCCAGATTGCCTTCCTCTACACTTCTCAAATGAAATACTGGAAACTTTCAGGACATAGTGATAATCTGGATTCTCTTTTCACTGCAGCTGAACATAGTCCCGACACAAGGTACTAGATTCGTGGCCTCTACTACTTTCTCTCTATTTCTGGAAGCAGGCAGAGGGGGGACGTGGCTGCCAGAAGGGCTGGTTGTTGGTAGTCTCGGCAGGTGCCCTGAGCAGAGACAGAGAACAGGGGCAGAAGATGCAGGCCAGTAGGAGCAAAGACAGAGGAGAGAGAGAAAGAGAGAATGGGCAAGCTTGTGGTAGCTGCCAAGGCAATTTCTTGGGGTGGACAGGGCCTCTGCAGCTCACATCAGGACCCACGAGGAGCTGTGCAAGGTGGGGCGTAGGCCTGAAGCAGGAAGGTGGTCTGATAAAAAGCTGCTTTTTCCTTTGTCTTCCCATTTACCGAAAGCCCATTTGCCTGAGCTCATTTCAGCCTCACGGCCACCCTGTAGGAGTTAACAGGGCCCTGGAAGACTCATGTGTTCAGTCGAGGTCACAGAGCTAGGAAACGAAAGACAGGTTCTGCTCGGAGCCTGCACTCTCGCCTCTGTCACCACCTCAGAAATTCACGAGAACTCAAGTCTGCAGGGGACTCTCACCTGGAGGAAGGGGTGGGCAAGATGAACCTGACTTTGGACCTAAAAGAAAGGGTGAGCTTTCCAGTGCCCTCAGGGCCCCTCCACGGGGACACAGAACAGGTCTCGGCACGTGCTTGAGGGGGTGGTCTGCTCTCCTTCTTCTTGAGATTCCCTGAGTCACCTGCAGGCCCCTGTAGACACCTCCTGTGGCATGCAGGGGCTGGGGTGGCGGTGGGGCTGGAGGAGCTGCAGTGGCTGTTCTGAGACACTGGCACAGCCCTCCCAGCAGCCAGGGACCTGGAGAAAGAAGGGGTTCGCCCCCCACCCAGAGGGATCTTGAGATGGAGACTCTCATGTGAAGAAGAGAGTTTTCTCTGTGAGGAAGACACCCAGCTATCACGTGCTGCTGTTTATCAGCACAGGTTTGGAATCTAGCCCGTGACTGGGATGGGGAGAGGAGAGGAAAGTGGTGAAAGAAGAGTGATAATGGAAGGAGATAGGAGTTTACTTTTTTACGCAGCATCAGATTATCTGTTCCCTCAGTACCCCTCAGGAGCACAGGGAAAGAGAAGTAGGCAGAGCGTGAACACAGCGCTGGCTGCCCAGGGAGGAGAGGCAGGTGAGGAAAGAGCAGCCTGCAGGGTGATGTGCGGCCGTAAGGCAATCTGGCCTGGCCAGGGAAGGCTTCCTGGAGGCAGTGATGCTTGGACTGAGACTCAGGAGCCAGGGCAGAGGATCCAGTGCTTTGTGCACCAATTCTACTTCCAGGCCGGCCCTTCCTGCCCAGCTGGAAGCCCCAGGGTCCACGGCACAGGGACTCCCCACTACTCCCCTCTGGTGCTATCCATCGCTGGGGCCACCACCAGCCTCCCGAGCAGACAGCCTTCAACTGGGGCCCCTCACGTCCGCACCCGGAAGCCTGGGAAGGGCTGTGCGCCCGGTCCCCAGCTGTGCACCTTCCCGTGCAGGGGCGCAGACCTCCTGGGGCTGGGCGCGGGGGAGGAGGAGCCGCCCCCGGGTGGTCCCGGCACAGGCCCTCAGCCGCCGGCTCCCCCTCCTCCCCCCACCCCGTCCCCCCACGGCCTCCGCCACCAGCAGCGCCTCCTCCATTTGGAACCGGGGTCGGCGCGCCAGCGTCCCTGCGCCACGCCGCACCACCGGCGTCCCTGCGCCACCCCGCATTGCTGGTTTCCTCCACACCACTGGTTTCTGGCTAATAGTCTAATCCATCAGATCACATCCAGGGGTGAAGCAAATATGGTGGAGATGGGATTCTGCTGACGTCTCCTTGCCTCCTGTCAGAAGCAAACATGAGAAAGGTTTTTACTACTACTACTATTATTACTATTATTAGAGAAGTAATGGGTTTACAGTAGACTCATGCATAAAATACAAAGGGATCCCGTATACTGCCCTATTAGCAGCTGCATTGGTGTGCTGCATTTGTTAAAATTGGTGAATGCATTTTTATAATTGCGCTATTAACTATGGTCCATGGTTAAACTTAAGGTTCACGGTTTGTGTTGTGCAGTTCATTGCATTAAAAAAAATTATCCTAGTAACATACATCAATCTAAAATTTCCCCATTTAACCACATTCAAATGTATAATTCAGTGCTGTTAATTACATTCACTGTGTTATGCTACCATCACCACCATCCGTTTTCATCATTTCAAACAAACTCTGTGCATTTTAAGATTTAACTCCCTATTTCCTATCCCTACTACATCCCCTGGTAACCCACATTCTAGATTCTAACTCTATGAGTTTGTTTATCATAATTTCATATCCGTGAGATCTTACTATATTTGTCCTTTTGTGTCTGGCATATTTCACTCAGCACAATGTCTTCAAGGTTCATCCATGTTTTGCATGTATCGGAATCTCATTTTTTTTTCTCATGGGCAGACACAGAGAATTGAACCTGGGTCTCCTGCATGGCAGGCAAGAACTTTGCCTGCTGAATTACCCTGGCCCACCCCTCATTCTTTATTTTTACAGCTGAAAAATATTCCATTGTGTGTAGATACCACATTTTATTTATCCATTCATTGGTTAATGGACTCTTGGGTTGCTTCCATCTTTTGATAATTGTGCATAATGCCACTAGGAATATTGGTGTGCAGATATCTGTTTGAGCCCCTGCTTTTCATTTCTTTGGGGTATATACCTAGAAGTGGGATTGCTGGTGATTCTATACTTTACTTTCAGAGGAACTGCCAAACTATCTTCCACAGTGGTTGTACCATTTTTCATTCCCATAAGCAATGAGTTAATGTTCCTCTTTCTTCACATTCTAGCACTTGTAATGTTCTGTTTTTGCCAGTTGCCATTCTAGTGGATGTGAAATGGTATCTCATTGTTGCTTTGATCTGCATTTCCCTGATAGCGAAATGTTGAGTATCTTTTCTGTGCTTTTTGGCCGTTTGTATATCTTCTTTGGAGAAATGTCTATTTAAGTCTTTTGCCATTTTTAAATGGAATTGTTCATTTTTTAAGTTTTGAGTTATAGAATTACTTTATATATTCTGAATATTATACCTTTATTGACTATTTGGTTTCCAAATATTTTCTCCAATTGTGCAGGTTTTCATTCTATTTTCATGATATAGTCCTTTGATGCTCAAAAGTGTTCAATTTTGATGTTGTCCCTATTATCTATTGTTTCCTTTTGTTGCTTGTGCTTTGGGTATAAAGCTGAAGAAATCATTGCCTAACACAAGGTACTGAAGATGCCTCCCTATACTTTATTCTAGGAGTTTTATAGTTTGGGCTCTTATATTTAAGTCTTTGATTCATTTTGAGTTGATATTTGCCTATGGTGCGCGTTAGGGGTTGTACCGGTTTGAAAGGACCATGCTCCCTAGAAAAGCCATGTTTCAATCCCGATCCATGCTGTGGAGGCAGCCGTTTCTTTTAATTCCTATTCAGTGCTATATGTTGGAAACTGGATCAGGTTATCTCCACAGAAATGTGATTCGCCCAATTGTAAGTATTATCCTTTGATTAGGTGGAAATATGACTCCACAGTTCCAGGTGGGTTTTGATTAATTTACTGGAATCCTCTAAAAGAGGAAACATTTTGGAGAGAGACATAGATCCACGAGAGCCCATGCAGTCAGAGACCTTTGGAGCTGAAGAAGGAAAACGCTTCTGGGGGAGCTTCATGAAACAAGAAACTTGCAGAGAAAGCTAGCAGACCTTGCCATGTTTGCCATGTGCCTTTCCAGTTGAGAGAGAAACCCTGAACTTCAGCAGCCTTTCTTGAGTGAATGTAACCTCTTGGTGGTGCCTTAATTTGGACATTTTTATAGACTTGTTTTAATTTGGACATTTTCTTGTCCTTAAAACTGTAAGCTTGCACTTAATAATTCCCCCTTTTAGAAGTCATTCTGTTTCTGGTATATCACATTCCTGCAGCTAGCAAACTAGAACAGGGTCCACCTTTATTCTTTTGCACATGGAAAGCCTGTATCCCCAGCTCCATTTGTTGAGGAGACTGCCCTGTCCCAATTAAGCGTTCTTTACCCCCTTATCAAAAATCAGTTGACCTGTAAATGTGAGAATTAATTTCTAAGCTCTCAGTTTGATTCCATTGGTCAATTTGTCTGCCCTTATGCTAGTTCTAGGTGGTTTAGATGACTATGGCATTGTAATACATTTTAAGATCAGCAAATGAGGGGTTGCAAGGGTAGTTCAGTGGTAGAATTCTCACCTGCCATGTGGGAGACCCAGCTTCGATTCCTGGCCCATGCACTTCCCCAAAACAAACAAACAAACCAAGCAAAAATTCAAGAAATGGTGCTGCAATAACGGGGTACTCACATGGAAAAAGAATGAAATGTGACCCCTATGATACAACATACCAAAAAAAAAAAAAGATCAGCAAATGTGAGATTCCCCAACTTCATCCTTCTTTTTCAGAATGGCTTTGGCTGTTCAGGGCCCCTTACACTTCCATATAAATTTCATGACTGGCTTTTCTTTTTCTGCAAAGAAGGTTATTGGAATTTGGATTGGAATTGCATTGTGTCTATAAATTTCTCTAGGTAGATGTAACATCTTAAACACGTTTGAACTTCCAATCCATGAACGCAAAATACCCTTCCATTTATTTAGGTCTTCTCTGATTTCTTTTAGCAATGTTTTGTGGTTTTCTAAACAGAAGTCTTTTACATCCTTAGTAGATTTATTCCTAGATACTTGATTCTTTTAGTTGCTTTTGTAATTGGAATTTTTTCTTGATTTCTTCTTCTGATTGTTCATTACTAGTGTATTGAAACACTAATGATTTTTGAGTGTTGCTCTTTAACCTCACCATTTTGCTGAATGCATGTATTAGCTCTAGGAGCTTTGCTGTGGATTTTTTGGATTTTCTGTATATAGGAGCATGTTATCTGCAAATAGGAAAGGTTTTACTTCTTCCTTTCCAATTTGGATGCCTTTTTTTTTTTCTCTTTTTCTTGCCTAATTTTCCTGGCTAGAACTCTCAGTACAACGTTGAATAACAGTGGTGACAGAGAGCATCCTTTCCTTGTTCCTGATCTTAGAGGGAAAATTTTTAGTCTTTCACCATTAAACACGATGTTATTTGTGAGTTTTCATATATTCCTTTTATCGTGTTGAAGAAGTTTCCTTCTGTCCCCAGTTTTATAAGTATTTTTATCAGGAAGAGTTGCTGGATTTTGTCAAATGCCTTTTTTGCATCAGTTGAGATGGTAATGTGTTTTTACCTTCATTCTGTTAACATAGTGAATTAGTGAAATTCAATTTTCTTATGTTGAACTGCCTTTTTACACCTGGGATAAGTCCCACTTGATCAAGGTGTATTATTCTTTTTATGTGCCTTTAGAGTTTGTTTGTTGGTTTTTGTTAAAGACTTCTGCATCTATATTCATAAAGAGATATTAGTCTTTAATTTTCTTTTCTTTTAATATCTTTACTGGCTTTGGTTCAAGGGTGATATTGGCCTTGTACAATGAATTATGGAGTGTTCCCTCTTCTTCAATTCTTTTTTTTTAATTTTCATATGGGCAGGAGGCACCAGGGATCGAACTCCAGACCTCCAGCACGGCAGGTCGGAGCTCTGCCTGCTGAGCCACGGCAACCGCCCTCTTCTTCAATTCTTTAGAAGAGTTTGGACAGTATCTGTGTTAATTCATTATGTAATGTTTGGTAAAATTCCTCTGTGATGCCCTCTGGTCCTGGGCTTTACTTTTTGGGGAGGTTTAAGATTACAGTATGAGTTACTGGCTTGTTAAAATCTAATATTTCTTCTTGGGTCAGTATGGATATTTTATGTTTTCCTAGGAATTTGTCCATTTCATCTATGTTATCTAATTTTTCAGTGTGCAATTGTTCCTAGACTCCTCCTATAGTCTTTTCTTATTTCACTGGGATTGATAGTAATGTCTGCTTTCTTATTTCTGATTTTAACATATATGTCCTCTCTCTTTTTTATTTGTCTGTTTAGCTGCAGGTTTGTCAATTTTATTGATCTCTTCAAACAACCAACTTTCGGTTTTGTTGATTCTCTCAACTGTTTTCGTTTTTATTCTTTACTTCATTTATCTCCACTCTAATCTTTTTGGTATTTCCTTCCTTCTGCTTTGTGTTTAGTGAGCTCTTCTAGTCTCATTCCTTTTACAATCTCTATCCCTTTATTGAAATTCTTACCTTTTTCCTTCATTTTTTTTCTTCCTGATATCCTTTAATTCTTTCTCTACACTCTCCTTCATCTCTTTGAGCATAACGAATATCATTTAAAAAATTTTTTATCTGGTATATCCACAGTCTGGCCTTCTTCACTGATGTTTTCTGGATCTTTATCCTCTTCCTTTGGATGGGCAATTTCCTCTTTCTTTGTTTTATAAACGTTTGTTGAACACTGTGTATTTTAGTATTTTAAAGTGGTATCTCTGGGACTTATTTCCTGAAGTGTCTGTTCCTTGATTTGTAACCAACTAATGATATGACAGAGGTTTTCTTAAGTGTCAGCTCTTCTATCAGGAAGGTCCGCCAGGGTGAATGCAAAGTGCAGGGCCCTCCTTATCTTTTATGGCTCTTTGTCTTGTCTTGGGCTTGGGCTCGCTAGTGGTTTAGGATTTCCCCTACGGGAGTTTGAAGCCTCTCTACTTCCCAGGAGACAAATCTCCCTCTCCCAGGGTCCCACTGCCAAACTGAAAGCACCCGAAGCCTTTGTTCTGGGTTGTCCACTTCAGTGTTTTCTTACACTGCTTTCATTGTCTCAAGCTTCTTTTACCTGGAGGGCAAATTCTGGTGGTGGGGCGTGGGGCATGGCAGAGAGGATTTTCCCAGGTCAGCTTTTCTCAGTTAGAACAAGGCCAGGGACCCACAACGGAAGCTCCAGCAGTCTGTAGACTGCCCTGGAGAGAGGATGCGGGAAGGGCACCAGGAGTTCTTCCATGGTTCCCCAAAGCCGTAGCTTCTTGACTCAGCCCCTGCCCGGCGCCTTTAGCCCTTCAGCTGTCCTCTGCCGCCTTGAGGAAGTGTAGTGTGTCTAACTCTCCTCCATGGCCATTGTTTGGGTTGGGTTAGAGCGATGGCCACCGTGAAAACTGGGTCCCCAGTGATCTGAAGCAGCTAATCAAAGGCCATGATCAGCGATCAGCCTCTGTCCACCCTTTCTAGGGCCAGCAAGTTGTACCAAAGGCTGCAAGGTGGCCTGCCATAAAAACAGGAGATGGGCACTTGTAACCATCATGCAGAAAGAAAATTTACTGTTATCTGCTGTAATTTACCAGTCTCTTCCTCCTGCTCTTCCTTGGTTGCTGTACAGTGTTCTGCTGTATCTGGGTTTTGAAATAGTTGATTCAGACAGCTCTTTCCTATCTACTAGTTTTTCTGATGGAAGGACTAATTCCTTGAGCTTCCTGTTCCACCGTCTTTCCACAGTGCACCAGCCACACAGAGGTGTTAACTCTTCCAGGAACGGGCAGGCCCCAGAGGTGGCTTTCTTTAGCTACAGGCTGGAAATTATTTCTTTTTGAGGTTGCCACCCTCAAAACCCATCCCTGGGGGGTTCAGGGACTTACCTCTGGCCTAAAGACTTGTTTCCTTTTCTACAAAGTCTGAGATTTCCGACTCTGTGACTACTAGGCAGAAAGACATCCGTGCCAGGTACAAAAGTCTGGGCTCATGGGCTTAGTAATGGAAATGTCCCCTTCTCCTCTGCAGCCACCAGTGGAAGTGATGCCTGCGGGGGGTGTTTCCACACAAGGCCCCAAGGCAGAAAGCCTCCCAAAGCACAAAAAAAGCGTATTTTTGGTGTGTTGACTACGTAGCAAAACGAAATGCTACTGGCTGTTTTTGAGTGTGCTGATAGCTGTTGGCAGAAGTGCCACAGTCTTTCTGGCCAGTGTGTTTGGAGGGAGAGGCACATGGCCCTTGGTTACCCCACTGTACATGCACCCCAATCCTGCAGAAGTGTTCCCCCCCACCCCCACTCCAGCTGGCGCATCCCACCCCAGGAGTAACGGCCTAGCTGGCGTGTGGATCCTGACTTTCGTCCTCCATCTCATTTTCCCACGCTTCTTCCCCTTCCTCAATCGCATCAGTCTTTCAAGTCCTTTATGCTTCCATGCCTGTGTATGTGAG
>PVIY010043793.1:0-20105 GCA_004026745.1 Myrmecophaga tridactyla
TTATAAAAAAAAGAAGACATTGGGAGAAACTGAGAGTGGGGACATGAGTGGGCATTTACATACTAATGTTATAGTGGCAGTGTTCATGATTTGCAATGGATGGAGGTGGTCTAAGGGTACACCAACTGAGGAATCGAAGAGGAAACTGTGGTGTATACATATGATGGACTACTAAGTGGCTGCATGAAGGAATGGGGTTGTGAGGCATGCAACTAGGTGAATGAACGTTGAGTACAGTATGCTGAAAGAAATGTCAGAAACAAAAATACAAATATCATGCCTCACTCATATGCACTAACTATAATATACAAACTCAGAGAATTGAAGTCGTGAGCATGGGTTGTCAGATTGGGGCCTGTCTTAGTTTGCTAGCTGCTGGAAGGCAACATGCCAGAAATAGAATCACTTTTAAAAAGGGGAATTTAAAAAGTTGCTAGTCTACAGTTCAAAGGCCTAGAAAATGTCTCAATTAAAGCAAGTCTATAATGTCTAAATTAAGACACCAACAAGAGATTACCTTCACTCAAGAAAGGCCGATGAAGTTCAGGATTTCTCTCTCAACTGAAAAGGCACATGGAGAACATGGCAACATCTTCTAGCTTCCTCTCCAGGCCTCTTGCTTCATGAAGCTTCCCCAAGGGCATTCTTCTTCATCTCCAAAGGTTGCTGGCTGGTGGACTCTGTAGTTCTAGTTCTCACGTCTCTGCTGTTCTCATCATTCTGAAGCTTTCTCCAAAATGCTTCCTCTTTTAAAGAATTCCAGAAAAGTAATCAAGACCCACCTGCAATGGGTGGAGTCACATCTCCATCTAATCAAGTTAATACCCACAATTGGGTGTGTCACATCTCCATACAGATAACCTAATCAAGTTTCCAACATACATTATTGAATAGGGATTAAGAGAAATGGTTGCTCCCACAAGATTGAATCGGGATTAAAACATGGCTTTTCTAGGGTACATAAATCCTTTCAAATTGGCACAGGGCCTATTGTAAAGGTTCCTATATTATAAGCTCTTACAGAAGTCACATCTAACCTGGAATTTTAACTGCTTTTTTCTAAATTCTGAGATGCTGAACTATTTTTGGATGACCTGGTCATTCCATGGAACTTAGGGTATTTGCGTGACACCTGAGACTTAGAGTTAGAGCTCTGAAGCTATGAAAGCCAGCATTACTCCATACAGCAACTGTTTTAAAAAGTTGAAAAGGGGACTAGAGGTCAAGTAGAGATATGAATGAAGCCGAACAGGATAGGACTAAGGTAAAGCAGAATACAGGGTAGAGGATGATATTGACTGTATTTTAAAACTTCAACTTCTGTGTGAGACCAAAGGAAGAGATGTTCATTAGGTGCAAAATTTATATTTTTTGTGGCACATTATCTTATTTAACTTATATGGTCAGTTTATTCAAACACCATAACTACATGGAATCTTGAATAGGGAGTGAAATCTTATTGGTTTGTACAGGTAAGTGTGATGCTCTGATACATCCCAGAGTAATTTGGGCAGAGAATAAAAAAGTACTTGCAAAGCCTTCTTGAGGAACTGGGGGAAAATGTGGCAATATTAAACTTCCCAACTGGGGAATTCCTGATATTCTTGGAAGCACTAGGGAGTACTAATTTTACAGTCCAAGCCCTCAATCTTGGGGCTCAACCCTATGAAACTTATTCCTGCAAAGAAGCAGCTAAGCCCACTTATAATTATGCCTAAGTGTCACCCCTGGAGAACCTCTTCTGTTGCTCAGATATGGCCTTTCTCTTTAAGCCAACTCCACAGATGAAACCACTGCCCTCTCCCCTATGTGGGACAGGATTGGCAGGGGTGTAAATCTCCCTGGCAATGTGAGACAGGACTCGCAGAGATGAGCCTGGTCCTTGCAATGTGGGATTGACAAAGCCTTCTTGGCCAAAAGGGGGAAGAAAAATGAAACAAAATAAAATTTCAGTGGCTGAGAGATTTCAAATAGAGATGAGAGGTCATTCTGGTGGTTATTTTTACGCATTACATAGATTTCCTTTTTTTAGTTTTTGTTGCATTAGAACAGTTACAAGGAAATACCTGAAACTCGTGAACTGTAATTCAGTAGCCTTGATTCTTGAAGACAATTGTATAATTATATAGCTTTTACGGTATGATTGTGTGATTGTGAAAACCTTCTGACTGAGTCTCTTTATCCAGCATATGGACAGATGAGTAAAAAAAAAAAAAAATAAGGACAATAAATAAATAATAGGGGGATAAAGGGTATGGGATGTTTTGTGTTCTTTTTATTTTTCTTATTTTTATATTTTTGGAGTAATGAGAATGTTCAAAAATTGAATGTTGTGATGAATGCACAACTATATGATGATACTGTGAACCACTGATTGTATGCATTGGATAATTATATTGTATGTGAACATATCTCAACAAAGTTGTGTTTTTTTTAAACTTGATCCATTCCTGTGGGTGTAGACTTATTGCTGGTGTGAACTTTTGATTAGTTTATTTCAGTTGAGGCATGCCTCATGTGAGTCTTAATGCTTTTACTGGAATCCTTTATAAAAGGATGAGAAACAGAGAAAGATAGAAGCTGAAAGAGAAAAAGACACAGAAACTCAGAAAGAAAGCCACAGACAGAGCAGAAAGAAGCGGAAACTCGAGAGAGAGAAGGATAGGATGTGTCTTGCCATCTGAAGGAGGAGTTCAGGTATTGTCTGATGATGCCTTGACTTGGGAATTTTCACAGCCTCAGAACTGTAAACTTGTAAGCTAATAAATCCCCACTGTTAAAAGCCAGTCCATTTCTGGTATATTGCATTTTGGCAATTTTAGCAAGCTAAAGCATAGGACACCACGAAGGATTTGATGCCGGGGAGTAATATGATTTGATTTGCATTTTAAAGACAATTCTAATAGCAGCATGAAGAATGAGCTGGAGGCAGAGTCAGAGAGTCATGAAGATCAGTTTGGGAAGGAATGAAAAAGTTCTGGAGATAGGCAGGGCCTGGACTAAGTCAATGGCAGTCAATGAGAAGGGGAAGGAGCACATTGGAGAGATTTAAAAGTCAAAAATCAAAATTATTTGGTGATTGGTTGGACATTGGAGGGGTGTATTAGTCAAGGCTCTCTAGAGAAACAGAACCAACAGGAGATATCTGTAAATATGAGATTTATATAGGGGTCTCACACAACCATGGGGATGGAAGAGTCCAAAATCCATATGGCAGGCTGTGAAGCTGGCAGTTGTGATGAAGGGTCTCAAGGAACTCCACAGGAGAGACTCGCTGGCTGAAGAAGCAGTGCAAGTCTCTCTTCTTCCTTAAAAGTCTTCAACTGATTGGGTTACTTTGTTTGTGGGAAACATGCCTTAGCTGCTCGCAGATGTAATCAGCTAAGCTGCAATCAACTGACTGCTGATTTAATACACCAGCCTTCCTGTTTATCAACCAGCAATGAAATATCCTTGCAGCGATGGTCAGGCCAGTGCTTGCCTGACCAGACAACTGGGCATCATCACCTGGCCAAGTTGAGACCAGAACCTAACCATCACAGATGGTTAGAGAAAAGAATTGATGAGGCCATCCAAGTTCACAGCTTAAGTTACTGTGGAGAAGATAGTGTTGCCACCTGGTAAGTTGACGAAAAACAGGTTTACTGGAAAAGATAATCAAATAAAAATGATTTTATTTGAATACACTGGGACAACCAGGTGGGAATGCTCATTTGTCAGGGGATCTAGAATCTAAAATTTAGAGACAGTGTCAGGACTAGAAATGCAAACCTGGAAGTCTCCTACAATATAAGAGGAAGTTAAAGGCATGGCAGTAGATAAGGGCACATAAGGAGAGGGGCTAAAATAAAAAGAGACAGTGGCAACTCCAAGGAACCTCAATATTAAAGCATTCCATATGTTAACATTTTATTTAAAACTTTACAGCTATATTCCCAAACTAGATTGGAAATAAAGTCCCAGAGTCTCCTTTTATTGTGGATGTCATTATTTAATTTGATATTACTATTTATTAGGCTCATTGAATCAATGCGGTAATGTCCAATTTCTTCTATGCCATGAAACAGTTTAAATAGCATTGACTTATCTGTTTCTTGAAGATTTGGAAGGACTTACCATAAAATTATCTGTACCTGATGGCCCATAGATCTTTTATCAACTTTTCTATTTAGTTTCAATTTATTCACTTCCCATTGGTCTATTTATTTTATTAATACATAACTAACAATGAAATTTTCCAATTTTTAGCCTGTTGAAATACTGCAGGTACTGATACCATTTTTCTTGATATGGACAGTTAACAAGCAAATGTTAAAGCCCTGACATTTAACTTGTTTAACAATTGCTTTAACGCTGACTATAAAAGTTTAAACCAAGTCATATTTCAATTAACGTCACTGAATTGTACACTTAAAAATGGTTGAAGTGAAAATGTAATTGATGTTAGTCAAATGCTATTTTTAAATCCACCAGTAGGTGGAACTCTAATATTAAATCAAATCTGTTTAATATTACCTCTTTTCGTTCCCTGTATTATTCTCATTTTGTATGTTAAGAAGATTATCAAATTACAGCTATTCTAAAATCAAAACTGAAATAAAAATATTTTATAATAAATTATCAAATTATATTGCCCTGATAGACATGAAAACAAAGTATTTAGAAAAATAAATACCTACCAAAGATGTACCTACACGAATAAAAAGAAAACATGTCAAAAACTCTATATATTTATATACATAAAAATGGAAATAACTTAAATATCTAAAAGTAGAAAAGTGATCAAATAAATTATAGAACATTCATACAGTAAAATACAAAAGCATTAAAAATTATATATTAAAAAAATTTTTAATGATATGGGAAATGCTTAGTGACAAAAATAAAATGCAAAATCAATTTTATCTAATTTCAATTGAATTCAGAGAAAGCGAGAATCTGGAAAGATATCCACATGTTGATATTGATTGCTCCGGAAGTTGAGATTACAGGATTTTTGTTGTTTGTTTTTTACTTTAGATATTATTTTAAATTTTATTGTGGTAACATATAAATTTACCACTTCAACCATTTTTAAGTGTACGATTCAGTGACGTTAATTTGCAATGCTTTGCTACCATCGCTACCATCTGTTACCTAAACTTTCTCATCTTCACAAGTGGTTTTTATCATCTTCTTTTCAATTTTTTAACAACCTAAATTCTCTCCAAGAAACCTGATTTGCTATCATAATCAAAGGAAAATTTCTATTTAAAAGGTGATTGGTATTTTTTTAAGTCTTATCTCATTAATACCAAATAAATATCAAATTAATGGATAATATAGGCAATGACCTTCCTACTTAAAATGTTGCCCTGAGATCTGTTTTTTCACGGCAACGTATAAACTCTCTCAGAGTCAAACTTCAAGTGGAGAGAAAAAAAGGTGGGGGAGGAAAGAGTTAAGGAAAGGGACAGACATTGTTTGTTGTGGCTGGAGCTTCGTTCATGGAGAGAAAGTAAGCCGTCCCTCTCTCTTCCTTTCCCGTGGTCCACAGAATGCACGAATGGTCTTGCATGTCAGCACAGCCTCTATGACAGGAGTGTCTCCCGGGTTTCTCTTTGTGTGTGAAGCAGGAAAGCTCTGTGACTTGAGTGTCCTAGGCCTGTGTGTGGCTCCAGGAAGGACCCTCACATCTTCAGATCACAGAATTGGTCTGAGCTGCTGCAGCTTTCGAGCAGCTGGTGGGCTGGATTTAAAGGATCAAGATTATGGAGACCATTTATAGCATGTTGACAGATATTTTTGTTAAAGCACATGTTATCATTTACAAGGCTTTGCTGCAGAAATCACTGCAGTTTTGCTTTGCGATAGAAGTTTCTCTGTTGCCCTCTGATGCACACACATGAGCTTCTGGTCACTCTGAGAACGGAGATGCACAGATGCTTTGGGGCCAGCTTCCTGGGCTGAGAGGACCAAAACAAGGACCAGACCACTGGTTCTCAGAAGAGATGAAAAGTAAACGCCAGAGAGGATAAGAAGGAGCAAAAGACTCTCAAGTCATGCAGTAATCTCATGGGTAGGTGATGGGGACAAAATCATGATCACCACCATGGTGTTTTCAGCTTTATATTTTTAGTCTGTTTTTTCTTTGAAGTATAGTTTACTTAGAATAAAATTCACCCATTTTAGGTTTGCATTTAATGAGTTTTGACAAATGTATATCATTATATAACCACGACTATAATCATATTATAGAATATTTTCATCACCCCCCAAAAGTTTCCCCATGCCTGGCAGCACAACAGTGGCTCAGCAGCAGAGTTCTCACCTGCCATGCCAGAGTCCTGGGTTGGGTTCCTGGTGCCTGCCCATGCGAAAAAAAAAAAAAGAATAACTTTCCCCATGCCAATTTTCAGCCGATCCCCTTTCCCGTGTTTTGCATTTCAGATGGATGTAATCATGATACATCCCAAACAAAAAACTGGGATTCACAGGGGGTGCAAGCGTAGTTCAGTGATAGAATTCTCGCCTGACAGGTGGGAGACTCGATTCAATTCCTGCCCATGCACTTCCTAAAAAAAACAAGCAAACAAACAAAAATTCAACAAATGGTGCTGCAATAACGGGATACTCACATGGAAAAAGAATGAAATATGACCCCACCGTACAGCATTCAAAAAAAAAAAAAGTGGGACTCATGGTCAACCAGTACAAAGGCAGTGAGGGGGATGATATAGTGTGTGTACCTGAGACTGTCCCCAAGATCTAGACCATCAGTTTGTCACACATATGGAGACTAGGTGATTTCACGTTTGGGGAAAGTAGAGAAGAAGGAAGACAGCAGGAGAAAGTGAAAAAATTGGACAGGAAAAGTGAATAAAATTAGACAGGAAAGAATGGAGGTAAGAACAGGACAGATTACATACCTTTAATTTTTTTGTTTCTACATTTTCTCTAAGAATCCAGATAATGAGGTTGGTCAGGGGAGACCACTGAAAATAGAGTGAGATGACAATAGTTTCTGGGGTAATCTATTTCCCATGCCTGTCTAGTAGGGCAGTGTTTCGAAACAATGAACATTTGCTTTTGAGAACCTGTCACAGTGATTCTCATTCTTTATTGTGTGTGTCCCTGGCAAGCTTTCAAATATCAGGACTTCAGTCAGACCTCTTGAAAAGATGAATCTGTCCCCATCGCACTTACAATGGACTCAGTGGATCCAGCAACAGCTAAATGCAACTTTTTGAGGGCGCAGTTACTGCCTAACCTCACTCGGTACCTGTGCTTCTCCACCCTCCAGAGGCAACCTCCTGACCCTCCATGTATCCACACACATGCTTCCTTTAGCACCAGCAGGACTCAGAATGTCCTTCCTCTGTTGGAGTGAACTGCAGCCTACTCCACCCACTCAGCTCTGCTTTTGTTTGACAGTTGTGCTGGTTTGAAAGGATGTTTGCACCCTAGAAAAGCCATGTTTTAATCCTAATCCCATTTTGTGAAGGCAGCCATTTCCTCTAATCCCTATTCAGTACTGTATGTTTGAAACTGTAATTAGATCATCTCCCTGGAAATGTGACTCAATCAAGAGTGGCTGTTAAACTGGATTAGGTACAGACATGTCTCCACCCATTCGGATGGGTCTTGATTAGTTTACTGGAATCCTATAAAAGAGGAAGCATTTTGGAGAATGAGAGAGATTCAGAGAGCAGAGAAGAATGCATAGCCACAAGAAGCAGAGGGTCCACCAGCCAGTTACCTTTGGAGATGAAGAAGGAAAATGCCTCCAGGGAGCTTCATGAAAGAGGAAGCCAGGAGAGAAAGCTGGCAGATGACGCTGTGTTCACCATGTGCCCTTCCAGCTGAGAAAGAAACCTTGACCATGTTCACCATGTGCCTTCTCACTTGAGGGAGAAGCCCTGGACTTCACTGGCCTTCTTGAACCAAGGTACCCTTCCCTGGATGCCTTAGATTGATATTTCTATAAATTTGTTTTAACTGGGACATTTTCTCAGCCTTAGAACTATAAACTAGAAACTTATTAAATTCCCCTTTTTAAAATCCATTCTGTTTCTGGTATATTGCATTCCAGCAGCTAGCAAACTAGAACAACAGTCATCAACATCCACATATGTATGCTTGGTTTTAGCAAAAATTAATTTTATATGTTTATCAACGTGTGTTGGATCCCCTAAAAAGGGCTCAGAGCACAAGAGTGTTCTTTGGCGTACTGAATGACTCTTTTCATAGCATTCTCCCCACTTCTGCCATCTCATTCACTCATTCAGGAATCCTCATGATATTTCTAGGCTGCACAAGGATTGCCAATAGAGTGTTCCCCCACCACCACTTTTCTCACCCTGGGCATTTCTCCATGCCCTGGACTTTTCCTGAGTATTGTTCCTCCCAAGTAACGAGTCATGTCTGCATTTTAACAGGGACCTCTTAGGACCTCTTAGATTTTCTTGGAGAAGAGATCTTAAAGCAAAGATTCTCAACAAGGTAATTTTGTCCCCTTGTGACATTTAATGTCTGGACGATTTTGGTTGTCACAATTAGAGCAGTACTATTGGTATCTAGTGAGTAGAGGCCAGAGATGCTGCTAAATATCCTAAAATGCACAGAACAGACCCCCACAACAAAGAATTTTCCAGCCCAAATTGTCAGTTGTGCCGAGGCTGAGCAACCCTGCCTTAAAGGAGCAACGAAAATAGCAGAGATATAGGACCCTGTGACAGGCAGGCCAATGGAAATATTGAGGTTTATGGCATTCTTTGATACATATTTATCTGGGTCTATTGTACTTCCCTGCAACAAAGGCACAGCCTAGAGGCTACCATTGTTCCTTTTGAGAATGAGATAGTCACCTTTCAGTTGCCTGATGGTACTGTCACAGTCCCACCCCCTCACTGAATGCAGGAGTCAGCACGACCACATTTAAAAATGCTTTTCCTCAGAAACACAGTGATACAAACCCTTTTGCAGCAATGCGTGTTAGGGTGCAGGACCAACAGCTGCCTCTTGCTCCAGCCTGTTATCAGGCAATTTTTCTGAGCATTGTGATCCAATTCACATTAAACCCCGGTGTTATTGAGGGTAGCAGGCTGCCCTCCTATCATATAACAGAAAAGCCATAATATGCCAACATCCTTAATAGATGTGGCCCTAAAACTGGAAAATGATGCAGTTTGCAAATATATTCACACTAAAACTGAGAGCCATAAGTCAGGTTTGACCCCGAGCTGATGATGCACATTTACACTTCAAACCTGACAGCACCATTTGTTGTTTACATGAAAATGGACTTCAAAGACTGCACTGTGTTCCTGTTCACTTGATGGCCGCAGATTTCCAGCAGAACATGATTGTAGCTCTGATTACCTGTGTCTATTGTCATGGCAGTTTCATTTAAGGCTTTTTGAGAATTTAATAATTGCCTTTTGTTGACCAGGATAATAATGCCTAGAGCCTGCAGGACACGTGAAACAGCTGTACACAATACCCGCAAATAAGTGGCCAGTGGAATTGAAAAACAGACCAAATCCACTGGACTTTTGTAATGAAATAAACTATGAATAGAAGAATAAACTATCATCAATGGCTGGATGTGTATTGTTACTTTGAAGCTTTCCCCAGCTACCACCACCATCAGAGCAGAGCGGAAGCTAACACCCACTACTTTAAATAATTATTGGATTATTTTTTCTCATTATTTATTATTCGGGCTGTTCTGAACACCACCCCACTTGATGTTATAATTAGTTGTCTGAGAAACCTTTTGCAAAATAAGTGGTTCTGCTTTTGTAGAAATAAAGGTGTGAAAATGGGCTATGTAAGGCAGTGGAAACAAGCTGATCTCCCTTTCAGGTGTCAGGAATTGGAGCTGTGCTTGAATATTGATCATAGATTCAATAAATCATGTTTCTCATATTTGCTTGGAAATTATGAAATTAATCATGCATATATGCATAAAATATTACCACCAAGCAGGTTTGTCATCATTTTAAATTTGGAGCCCCATTAAAGATTCAACTAATAAATATCACAAATGTCACTTGAGATGAACACATACAAGCAAGTAAACTTATCTTGTTTTGATCATGGATCCATTTATTCTTGTGAGAATTATTTCTGAAGAAGAGATGGGGAAGAAAACACAGTAATCAGAAACCAGTGTTACCAGATAAAATGTTAGCACTGAGAGGAACTTTAGAAACAACATATTTTACAAGCTCATTTTATAGATAAGAAACCTAAGCCCCAGAGATATTAAGCAATTTTCTTAAAGTCACAGAGCTCTAATTTATTAGTTTATTTGCACACCCCCCTTCACTCCCCCTCCCCCAGGTAAGGGTTCTTACAACGTCAATGTCTCCTTTTCTGATCTCAAAACTCTATCTATCCTGCCTGTCTCCATTTTAAGAACGTATCATTTTCCTATTAAAAAACCTCAATGGCCCTGCATCTCCTACAAGAGAATGGATCAACCCCTTAAGCTGGCTTTCAAAGCTTCCTTCAGTCTGGCCATGACATGCCCCTCCACCCTCTCGTGAGCTGCTTCACCCCATGAAATCCTCAGCACCATCTAGGATGCACCATACGTATTTCTGCTGAGCACCTTTGTTCGCCCAATATCACCCATGTGAAAGGCTTGCCCTTCACCTCCTGCCTCTTTGCCTATCTAAAACCTAGATGTCAAATATACTTGCCCTGCCCTTTTCCCCTCTCCTAACCACAGAGGACACCACTATTTCCCCACAGCTCTCTTCCCACTGAAACTAGACTGGACCCCAGTAATGTGTCTCAGCAAACCTGCCAGGCCACCATCAAGTCGAAGCCACTTTGTCATTCCTTGATCTGGATCCGTTCTGGTCTTCCCCATGCAGGTCAAGTCCCCTGCCCCTAGTCAGCCCTTCTGATCACCCAAGCCCATGAAGTACTTTTCTTCCTCGGAATTCTCATTGAGGGCGACTCCTGTCCCACATTTATTTAATGCTTATCTCCTTAGTCATAAGCTTCCTGAAGCTAAGGACCATTTGTTTTATTTTTTGATAACTACATAGAAACACACACATAATAACTGCCCTATCAGTAATAAATGCACTATCAGAAATGTGTGATATATGTGCATTCATGGACTCAGAATATGAAAATAAGTGTCTGGATGGATTAATATTCAGCTAGAATGCGAATTCAAAAAAATTAATGTTTTTCTGTTATTAGACATAAAAGGAAGAGTCTCTTTTTTTAATTGTATGTGTATAATAGTCATGTCATTTTCTTTATCATAAGTGATAGTAGTTAGTATCATTTTCAAGCAACAAAGACTAGGTAGACAAAAATTAACTTTATGCCTTATGGTAGTAAAACATATACGAGCCAATTCAAAGTAATTCAGTCTTTTGCAGTCTAATCTCAGCCTCCTAGGTCTCTTCCCACTCATGCATCCCCTGACTCCTGCTCCTTCTCTTCTCCTTGTTGGTATCTGGGTTGTGGGGCAGCTTCCATGACTTCACCACCTGAGGCTTTGGGGAGGGGTGTCTGGGTCCAGCTGTTTATCTGGCCTCCACCGAGGGTCCTTTCAGATTTGGGCTACAGTGTCTTTGTTCATTGCCTCTTTGCTGATATCCTCAACCTTGACATAACCTTCAAGCATCAATTCATGCAGCCTGCATCCAACTTGTCCCAATCACACAGCTGCCCACTTGGAGTCATCAACTCTCCCAGCCACTTCCACAGCACTCCTTGGGACAGGAGTGGGGATGCCAGCACACGCAGTCACTTTCCAAACACCACCCAAGTTTGAGGGATTCTGTGAGGCCTCCTTCTACCCATCCACTACATGTATTCCCCAGCCATAACTATACTTTTCTCTCCTTTTTCCCAATCTTTTGTCTTTTTATTCTACTTAACCTGGAGACAAAATCAACTTTACCTTCCAACTCATTTACCGAAATTATTTCTCTATCATCTTTTTCACTGCCAACAATTCTTTATTAGCCCCTGAATCTTCCTTTAAAAAAAAATCTTGAGGTAGGAATCAAAGGTAACTTCCTGAATATGATAAAAGGTATATATGGCAAACCCATAGCCAGCATTGTACTCAATGGTGAGAGACAGAAAGCTTTCCCACTAAGATCGGGAATGAGACAAGGATGCTGTCACCGCTATTATTCAACATTGTACTAGAAGTTCTAGCTAGAGCAATCAGGCAGGAAAAAGAAATAAAAGTTTGGAAAGTAAGAGGTAAAACATTGATTATTTTCACATGACATGATATTATACTAGGAGAATCCTCAGATATCTATAACAAAGTTACTTGAGCTAATAAATTCAACAAGGTGGTGAATATAAAATTAATGTGCAAAAGTCAGTAATATTTCTATACACAAACAATGACCAAACTGAAGAGCCAATTAAGGAAGAAAAAGCAACTAAAAGAATCAAGTATCTAAGAATGAGCTTAACTAGGGATGTAAAGGACTTGTACACAGAAAACTACATAACATTGCTAAAAAATCAAAGAAGATCTAAATAGGTGGAAAGACATTCCCTGCTCATGGATAGAAAGGTTAAATGTAATTAAGATGCCAATTCTACCCAAATTTATCAACAGATTCAACCCAGTATCAATCAAAATTCCAACAACCTACTTTAAAGACTTGGAAAAGCTAGTTACCAAATTCATCTAGAAAAAAGAGAGACCCTAAATAGCTAAAAGCATCCTAAAAAAGAAGAACAAAGTGAGAGGGTTAACACCTCCTGATTTTAAAACTTATTGTAAAGCCACAATGGTCAAAACAACATAGCAGTGGCACAAAGATAGAAATTTGACCAATGGAATCAAATCGAGAGCGCAGAAATAGATCACCAAATCTGTGATCAACTGATCTTCAACAAGGCCCCCAAATCCACTGAACTTGAGCAAAAGAGTCTTTTCACTAAATGGGCATGGGAAAACTGGATATCAATAGCCAAAACAATGAAAGAAGACCCTTACCTTACATCCTATTCAAAAATTATCTCAAATTGGATCAAACACCTAAATATAAGAACCAGTACCAAAGGCTCCTAGAAGAAAATGCAGGGAAGCATCTCTTCAAGACCTAGGAGTAGGAGGTAGGTTCCTAAATTTTATACCCAAAGCACAAGCAACAAAAGAAAAAATAGATAAATGGGAACTCTTCAAAATCAAATGCTTCCATGCTTCAAAAGACTTTGTCAAAAAGGTGAAGAGACAGCCAACTCAATGGGGACAAATATTTGGAAATCACACATCGGATAAAGGTTTGATATGCTGAATGTACAAAGAAATCATACAACTCAACAACAAAAGAACAAACAACCCAATTATAAAATGGACTAAAGCTATGAATAGGCATTTTTCTGAAGAGCAAATACAGAAGGGTAAAAAAAGCGCATGAAGAGATGCTCATTTTCATTGGCTATAAGGGAAATGCAGATCAAGACTACAATGAGATAGCACCTCAAACTGATAAGAATGGCTGTTAATAAACAGGCAGGAAACTTCAGATATTCGAGAGGATTTGGAGAAACTGGGACAGTTATTCACTGCTGGTGGGAGTTTATAATGGTACAGCTCCCATGGAAGACAGTTTAGCGGCTCCTCAGGAAATTAAATATCAAGTTGCCCTATTACCTGGCAATATCACTATTTGGTAGTGGTAATTATTGCCCAGAAAAACTGAAAGCAGTGACACAGACAGACATTTTTACAGCAATGTTCATAACAGTATTATTCGCAATAGCCAAAAGATGGAAACAATCCAAGTGCCCATCAACAGATGAGTGGATTAGCAAAACATGGTATATACATAAGATGGAATATTATGCATCAGTGAGATGAAATGATGTCCTGAAGCACATGACAAGATGGATGAGTCTTGAGGACATAATGCTGAGTGAAATAAGCTAGACACAAAAGGATAAATGCTATATAATTCCACTTTCATGACCATGGTAAAAGGTAAAATCAGAGGCTTCCAATACTGAATATAGGGGACCTAGAGATACATGGAAGCTAGAGATGGGTGAATGGTTAGCTAATGAATGAGGTTGAATTTAAATGTAACATAATAGATAGAGGGAAAGCCATTCACTCGTGGGTTATAAGTAATATTACCATACACCCATGTGTCCCATGGGTGGGACATCATATATTTGTATGATTAACATAAATATAAATAAGTTCTTACATGAAATACTGCAAAGCTATGAATATTGTGCAAAGAGTGTTAAGTTTGGTGTATGGGGGAAAACTGCTATTGCATGCTATGGGCTATGTTTGGTAGGAAAACATCAACAGTGCTACAGCAATATCAGGGGTAAATAACGGGGAAAGGGACAAGAGTTAAGCAGAGGTTTGGATTTTCTATTTGGAGAGGGTATGTTTATTGGTTACCTTTCTCTTGGGAACATGAAATTATCTAAAATTAAGAGTATTGATAGACTGCTGACTTTGGACATTATACATGATGCCCAGTGAATGGAAGTGGCTGAAGAATGCACTGACTGAGAAGTAGATTGGTGAATGATGATTTATACATACAATTGAATATTGTGCTGCTACAGAAAGGAACAAATTTGTGAGGCATGCAACATTGTAGGAATGAACCTGTGGGACATTTGGTGAGGCAAAATAAGCCAGAAACAAAAAAGGAAATATTGTATGGTCTCATTTAGAAAATACTTATAAGAAAACAATGGCCTAGGTTGTAAGCTCTTATAGCAGTCACATTTAGTCCAGAGTGGTAATTGTTATTTCAGAATTTTTGAGAGGCTGTTTTATACATGCATAGCCTGGTATTTAGAGATAAGAATGAAACCAATCAGGTCAGGATTAAGGTAATCCAGAATACAGGGTTAAGGCAGACATTGTCTATATTTTAGAACCTCATCTATTCTTTAAGACCAAGGGAATAAAGGTTTATTTTGTCCAGAACTTAAATTTTCTGTAGGGCATAATCTAACTCAACCTCTTTGGATAGATCATTTAAACATTCCATACACAGGGAGCCCAGAGTAAGATCAAGGGCCTTTAATCCTGTAGAGCTCAACATAATCCCTGGACAAACCCCAGAATATATTAAGGAGATAATCAAAAAGTATTGGCAAAGGGGTACAAGGGTAGTTCAGTGGTAGAATTCTCTCCTGCCATGTGGGAGACCTGGGTTCGATTCCCAGTCCATGCACTTCCCAAAAAACAAACAAACAAAAGATTCAACAAATGGTGCTGCAATAATGGGATACTCATGTGAAAAAAAAATGAAATGTGACCCCACCATACAGCATACAAAAAAAAATGTATTGGCAAAGTCCCTTGAGAAAAAATATGAAACTATTAAACTTTACCGCCAGGGAAATCCCTGAGACTGTGTCAAATGTTAGGGACACCCAAATCAATAAACCAAGCCCTTGATCTTGAGGCTTACTCTTGTGAAGCCTACGTATGTGGCAGAGAAGCTTAGCCTACCTATGGGTATACCTAGAGTTACTCCTGGAGGACCTCTTTTGTTGCTCAGATGTGGCCTTTCTCTCTCTAAGCTCAACTCTGCAAATGAAATCATTGCCCTCCCTCCATCAACAATACCATCCTGATCAAAAGAGGGGAAAGACATGTAATAAATAAGGTATTGGTGGCTGAGAGAGTTCAAACAGAGCTGAGAGACTACTCTGAAGGGCATGCTTGCAGAAGCTGCAGTTAGGCATTGCTAACAATATCCTGGGCGATCAGGTAAATTTCAGTTCAAGTCTGGAATGTCATATCTGAGAGGTTCTTATTGTTTTCCATCCTCTATGCTACAGAGTAAAAGTCCTTGTCCTTTTATGTCTGAGCTCTAGCCACACCCTCCCTCCATAAAAGGTGGGACTAAGAAAAAACTTCTTCCCAACCACTGGAGGAGAAATTCATTTCTTTTGAGTCCAACAGAATGTGCTCAATTTGAAAATTAAAATTTCAGAATTCTAAAAACCTTTTCTCTCTCAAGGACCTTACTCAGTAATTTGGCATTCCATCTATTATTCTGTATGGGTATTAAAGATTTTTTGGAACTCAGAATTAGAAAAGACCACTTTGTTGTGGGCTGAATCCACTTTCCATCTGGGACAATGAATGCTACTTTAATGGTGGATGGAAAGTCATAAGATACTTAAGAAAGCATCAGAAAAGGAAAACCAGAGTTAAAATTTTTCAAGTAATAGTCCACTAAAATAGTGCCTTGAGTTGAGTGTGAAGTTGGCTCCTATAGATGAGGTCAGAAATATAAGTGTTCAGGTCAAAATGCTAAGCCAAAGTAATGACCAAAAGGAATTAGAGTAGGAGGGACAGGGCTTCTGAGCTGGAACCAGGTCGAAGAACATAAAGCGTGCTGCTGGGGGAAAGTACAAAGGAGGTCTTTATACATCAGAGCACCTACATGTGCTTCTTCCTTCCTGAGATCTAGACAGACAAGTTAACCCCAGAAGTCCTAGTGACACTACAAAACAGAAAAATCCATCAAGAATTTGTCTGGCTCTGTCATGGTCATAGAAGGAGGCTTTGTAATTCTCTGTGGTACCATGACCGCCAGTGAAGAAACATTTGGGTTGGGATTCTGTGAAAGCACAAACACTCGCAAGCACACCTTTATACAACTGAATCCCAATGGGCAAGGCTTAGCTCTTATTTCAACAAGTGCAGCATTTAGGTTAGTGGAAATGTCCAAACCAGAGCATGTTCAACTCCGTTAAACGAACGTATGATGAAGAATTGCGCTGGGCACTCAATATAGAAAGATAAAGACAACTTTGTGTTTGCCCTAAAAAAATGGACACTCTGTGAAGAAATTCCTGCTAAAAGGAAGAGTTCTACAAAGAGGAATTCTTTCTGGTCCAAAAGAAATGTCTCTATTTTAACAAGGTGTCCAGGGTGTGCAAAGCCTTGAACAAGTATTTTTTTGTGGAGTCTCTGTCTATATAAGCAATTTGGTTCTTAAATATATTGCAAAATTCATGGACCCACGTGAGGCCTAGTGATTTATCAAAGAAGACTTAGAACAATGGGTTAAGAAAAAGTACTTATGTATTTGTTTATTGTCCAGTTAACACATGAAGACTCTTCATGGTGTCTAGCCACCATCTTTGCCTATTCAGGCCCAGGAACTATCTCTCCATGTTCTTCATTATCAAATGCACCATTTCTGACTAATTTCATATCTCCCACTGAGAAAAAGGCAGCAGTGCTGTCATTAGTTATAAAAATTGACTTTTCAAATCCTGTTTGCTTTGAAACAATATAGGTTTTCTTATCCCTGCTGTTCTCTAATACCATTTACTTGATGCTAGCTACATTTTCACCCATGATGCTGCCTCATTTGCCAGGCTACCTGTGAATACTGATTTCCAATGATTCTCTATAAATTTGTTACAAAGTTCTTTGAAGATGGCCACAAATATGTCTTACCTGGAGTATGCAGGAAAATCCATCTCCATGAAAAATATAACCCACAAACTTTTACAGAGTAAGTGTAAAACAATGACATATCTTCCAGGTGCATCTTCTCCTAACTCTTTATGATCACAGCATTCCTAGAGCATGAGCACTTTCAAATTGGACTTATGCATTCCACACGCCACCACCTGCCAGGACAAGAGGCAAGTGGCAGAGCAGGGAGAATGGTCTCATCTGTGCATGGAAATTCTGATCCTCCTTGGGCAAGGCTTAAGTTGGACCTGGAATAAGAATACTACCACATCAATCAGAGGCATGAGAGGACATCAATTGGAAGGTCCTGTTAGTGTTGCAGGCCTAAAATCTCAAAAACCCTGGAAGAAAATAGGCAGGGTCCCCCCAGGACCACTGCTGGTCACATGGTACAGAGCCGCAGAGAAGGTGGGCTCAGCACCCTGGGTGCAGGGGATGTTAGGGTACAGGGGATGACAGGATAAAGGATGCCTGCTGCCACCCTCACACCTTCAACCACAGGTGATGTAGCCAGAGGGCAGCACTGAGATCAGCTCTAAGGAAGAGATGACACACTGACCCACACATGCCCAAGCCTGGGCCGTGGGCCATCAGTAGTCAAAGCCCTTAGCATCTTCTGTGTCCATGTGGCACTGTCCAGTGAAAGAAATACCAGACCAGCCAGTGAGAGCAAGGAATATTCATTTTCACTAGCCAGGTTGCCCTTCTGGAACACAGGTCTGACCACAGAGTTTGAGGATGACCTCACAGGCATAAGTCCTGAACCTCCTCTGGGCATCTGGTAAATCCCATTTACAAATGGGAAGGGGGAAGTAGGGAGAGGGTCAGAGAGTGTCCCAAAGGAGAGAAATGGCACAGGGCCCATGTGTCTGGGGTGGGCAAGGACACTGACGACCTGGCCTATTCCAGGAAGAGGAAGGGGACTTAGGAAATTTCTGAGAGGGAACTCCAAAGGAAGGGACCTCCTGAGTTGCAGTTCCCTAGTAGGACCCCCACTTGCCTGGGTCTAAGGGTTGTCTTTGTATCATGCAGGTCTTGTTACTCAGAAAAGTTTTCTGCTGGAAGATGAAGCTTTCCTCAAGGAGTTGCAATCTATTCTCATGGCATCCCATCTAAGGATAAAGGAAACAATATTGCATCTATTAATACCTGAGTTCTTAAAAAATATGTTTCCCTCGCTTAAGAATCCCTTCCTTTTTAAATGTTGAGATGGCATTAACCCGTGAAACTAAAATTGAAAATAAAAAATTACTGAAGATTACTTTGGAACCAGAAGGCTGCTTTGAAATGCTGGCTGTTTCATACAGGATACATAACTTTCAGTGAGTGACTCATTTCACTTTGCTAAGAACGTTTCCTTATCTCTAAAATGGGGATAATATGCCTCCTTAGTAGAGCTGTCATGAGGATTAAATAAATGTCCATGAAAGCACCTTAGAAAGTTCCTGCCACGTAAGATTCAGTAACTGTCTCATTCTGTTTTCTCTTCTTTTGTAGAGGAGGGTTTTTATGAGTAAAACAATATGAAGTCAAAATTAATATTCATGTCACATCCAATTCTGTCCCTAGCATGTGTCCCCGTTTGCTTTTCCATGTGTTGGTTCCTCACAATACTAATTAGGTCACATCAAATGTACTGTAATTGACCATGGCACTTGTGCAGGTTTACATTTGCACACACAAAAACTGAAAATAAATTAATAACCAGCAATTTTGACAATTATGGTCAATTAATTTGTCAGCATAACATTTGACATATATGTTTTCTGTTTAAATATAAAAGCTGTCTATTAAAATGCAAATTAGCAACCAACTATGAAGTTCTCATACTTTTCATATGAAAAAGGAACTAAAACTAAAATGTGTATATGCCACAGTGCTATTATCTAAACTTTTATACCTCATTTTCTCAACAAAAAAAAACTCAGTTCTCAATGAAGACTCATATTCTTTATTCAAGTATTTATTGTATACTTTAATTGAAATTATCCATAATACATTTCCTTTTAAAAGAAATAAAATATAAGAAAACACATAAAGGACAGATACTGAGCTAAAAGCACTTGCAGCAAATATGAAATTGAAATTTTCCTCTTAATTCTTCAATTTAATAGAGAAAGTGCCAGAAACTCAATACAAAAAAAAATGTTTCTTTTAAAAAAAGGACAAAGAAAGATAATTAACATAAGCAAATATAGAGTTGCTTACAAGTGTATTGAAAACTATTCAACTTAATTAGTCATCAAATGATTATAGATTTAAAATGTAAGATATCTTTTATTTTTCAACTTTTGAATCAACAATAATTTTATTTAAAATTTTATAGGATGTATTGAAGCCGGCTACCCCATATACTACTGATGCAAGTATAAATTAGTACAACCCTTTTGGGGAATAATTTAGCAATATTTACAACCACTTAGAAGGTTTATAACCTTTGGTGTGGTGATTCCACTTGAGAATACAACCTAACAAAACAATACGAAATATGGAAAAAGCTATTTAAATTAAAATGAGCTTCCTACTGCTATTTAAAATAACATAAAATTGGAAAGAAGCTAAATATAAAATAGTAGGAGAATGCTTAAGTATATGCTAGTACAACTATTCTATTGCATGACTAGCATTATTAATATCTCACAAA
>PVIY010043794.1:0-20105 GCA_004026745.1 Myrmecophaga tridactyla
AAATTAAGAAAAAAAAAAGAAAAGGAAAGAAAGAAATTGCGCGGAAGTGGCAGTGGTGGGGACCCGAGCTGGAAAGCAGGGACTCCTGGCTTATTGCTGGTCCCTCCCCCTGCCCACCCCGCTCCGCCTTTCCGAGCCAGAGCTTGAATCATTTACTAAGAAAGTGATGACTGAGGCCGGTGCAGCATCTTGAATTACCGAGGCAACCATCAGGCAGAAGAGGGACACCCTGCCAGCTCTAGGGCTCGGCAAGTGTACCTGGGCTCCCTCTAGTAGCGACATTCTCTGAGGCCCCCTTTGAGTCCCGAGTGTCCCTCGAAGGTGTTCGGTTGTGATTCCTGAGAACACACCCTGGTAAAGACTCAACCTGTGATGGAGGCGGCAGCCCTGCCCCCTGCCTGGACAAAGCTTGGAACCAAGCTCCTGTCTTGCCAGGTCAGGCTCACTGGCCAGTGATGCTGCTTTGCATACTGGGCACCAGGGATAGGGGGCGATGGGGTTGCCTTGCAGGCTGACACCGCACCGCTAGCCTGGCCCCCGGCTGACATGAGATAGATTGTTTCCTGTCATCGATTCACGAATTACAAAATGTGGTGTTGAGAGGCTGCACAGAGCTCAACTGGCCCACCTCCCTTAGGCTGTGTGGGAGCAAACTGAGACCTGGAAAGGTGGAATGGTTATCCCAGGAGCTTCCAGAAAATATTATCATTCAAGGACTGGGAAATGCGCAGTTATGTCCCCGTTCCTGTCTTCTTAGGCCCCAACTCTCAAACTCCAAATCTGATTTCTACCCTCCCAGGAAGACTTATGGATTATGGGAATTTCCTCGTGGAAACAATGAAGCATCTCACCACACCCCTTCTTCTGAGTTTGAGTGTGGGTATTCACATGGATTGCTGCTTTGAATTGTGCCATGAACCTGGAAGATACTTTGCCTGTCCTGAATTACAGATTCAGGAAAGCAATAGAGTGCCTTGGAGTAAGACACACCTTGGTTCAAGGTCAGTCTCTGCCAGTTCCTTTTAGAAAGGAAGAGAAGAGGGTTTTTCTTCTTCATTACCTGTAGGACTGTTTGTTCAAGCAGAATTTGCTGGGACTGGTTTTCTGCAAGGATTCAACAGAAGAGGTTAAAGAGGTATTGGGAGTACACTCAATCATAAGATTTGAATTTGATACCAGCTCTGCTCCTAGTTAGTGGTTAACCTTGAGAATGTCACTTCCATTCTCTAGGCCTCCATTTTTTTACTAATAAAGGTGAACTCATCTGTAAGGATTTGATCAGGTCTCATCCTTGAGGATCCTTGAGACCTTCAGGCTGTGTCCTGAGGGATCGTGGTAAGTGCTTTGGAACTAGGGAAGAAGTTCCTAGAGACTTGAGAAGGCAGGCCATTTCGAGGGATGGCAGAGGCTGCCCCAGTCTGCCCTGAGACTGGAGGGTGGAGGCTTGCCCAAGTCTTCCTCCATTCAGGACTCGGAGCTCCCAGTTCTCAAGCAGTTTCTCAGAGGGTCAGTCATTTACTAGGGGTCCAGAGAGCTGGAGAATCAGCTCAACAACCTTGAAAAATGGCCAGGGCCCTTGGGTTCTCGATGCTCAGAGAGTAGCTCTGGGAATGTCAGAGCACTCCAAGTGGGAACTGGTGTTGGATGAATCATACAGTGGTGACTTCGTTGGTGATGGTGATGTCATTCCTTTGGCCCACAGGAAGGTCCAAACCGACTGCCAGGAATACTTGGAGCTCTAGGGCCGATCCCACCCACTGTGTATGGTGTTCAAGTAATACAAGTTAAATTAGATGATGTGCTACCCAAAATATAAATTTTGCATCAAATAAACATCTCTCCGTTTGGGACTTACACAGAAGTTGAAGTTTTAAACTATGGACCACATCATCCTTTACCCAGTATTCTGATTTACCTTAGTCCTATCCAAATCAGCTTCATTTATCTGTAGTCAAAGTCTGATCACTTTTTCAGCTTTTTAAACAGTTGCTGAATGGGCTAAGGCTGACTTTCTTAGCTTCAGTGCTCTAACGTTGAGTCTTAGGTATCACATAAATACCTGAAGTTCAAGAAATGATAAGGTTATTACAGAAGTAGCTCAGCATCTCAGAATTTAGAAATAACAATTACAACTCCTAAATATATGACTACAAGTTTTTTTGAGTAGGGAAATGACTGGTTTAGATCTGTCGTATGAAAAGATCACTCTGGGAGTGGTGTAGAAGATGGATTTGGAGGGATGAGAATGAAGGCAGAGAGGAGAGAGGTCATGAAGCTCTGAACCAAGCATGGCAGTGAAAATGAAGAGGAGGCTATGTGGTTTCAAGCATATTTGGATGAAAAAATCCAAAGGGCTTGGTAGAGAAGAGGAGAGGAAGGAGAATATTCAAGGATAACTTTGAGGCTTCTACATTATGGTTCCATCAAACTTCTCCCTTTTTCTTTTCCTTTTTATCTCTTCTTTTTCATCCTCCCTACGTCTTTAGGTTTCTTTGGTCACTTTTTAAATCTTTCCCTACGCCTTTTGCTTCATAACCATGCAACCAACTGCCTAAACGAAACTGAGAGTAGAACTACTGAAGGACAGTAAGATTCTCAGCTACCCACTTCTGTCATTTTGTTGGGCTCCCTTCACATCACCCCAGAAATGGGAAAATGGACTCCAGTGGATCATTTAGTGTTGTGGCTGGGAGGCTTTGAGTTTCAAAGAATAGAAAAGTCAACCCAAACTGGCTTCCACAGTGTAGAAAGTATGTGGACTTCTGTAACCAAAAAGTCCAGAAATAGCTCAACTTCTGGCATGGCTTGGACATCTGACTCTATTCTTTTTGTACCTCTCTCAGTTTTTCTCCTTGGTTCAGCTGCCTCCTGAGATTGCCTTGTCTCCTGGAAGCAAAATGTTGCAGCAGGTCCAGGCATCACCATCCAGAAGGAAAGAGAGCATCTCTTGCTCCATTCAAACAAAAGTCTTAGGTTTCTTCTGATTAAATCAACAGGGATGAATTGGTTCATACCTGTACCAATTACGGTGGCCAACAGAATGTCAGGTGGCTGTTGCATTGAGCCTGAGCTATTGCCCATCCCTGAAACCATCACTATGAGAAAGGGCTGGGGCTGTCCTGATGGGGCCTATCCAGACCCCCAGGAGTCCAGAGTTCAATCCCACGCAGACTACATGGTTTGCACAGTGGGTGGCAGGGCTGGGGGGAATGTGTGCTGGGAGGCAGCCAGCCATACCCATTATATCTAGGTTATTGCTCACCAAAGTTCCTAGCTTGTCCAGGATATATTAGGAATAAATAATTATAAATTATGTATAATAAATAAATAGGAGACACGTAAATGCCAAGGCTGGATGGGGGAGGGAGGGTCCAAGTCAATCCATGATTTATTCCAAGTATTAGTCATTCTGTTGGTCAGAACAGGAATCCATGTTCGCTCTGAATCCCTAATTCTTGGCCTGCAGTTAGTTGTCTTCTCCCTCTCTCAACTTCTGTTTTAGAAATTACTGGTAAGGAGGTAAAACTATTGTTATCATCCTTTTACTGTAGTGCTGCCCCCACCTTCCATTGCTTTCCTCTGCACATGCCCAATGTCTTCACACTGCAGCCTTTTCAGGCCCCAGCCTCCACCTGGCCCACCTTCATTGCATCATGTCTTATGACATGCCTAATCCTCTTTTCCTTCCCACCACTAAAACCTGCCATCTGCATCCTTTTCTCTTATGACTCAGATGTAATGTACATTGCACATTTTTTTTTGAGCTAAGGTATTAATGGCTTAAACACTGCAGCAGTTTCTTAGAGGTCAGTGGTTCCTAATGATCAGAATGATTAAAAAAAAAGTAATAAAATTGACTCACTTGGTTTTCAGTTCTAGTTAGAAAACATCCAGTTCTGTTTTTCCAGTTCATTACATACCAGAAGCTCAGAAACTATGTCCCAGTCTTTGCAATTTTGCTTCAAGCACCCTGGATAATGTTCTGCTGCTTTTATCTCTAACCATCTTCCATTGCAGCCTGAGGTCAGGAGACCAGTTATTATAACTGGTCTCATTGCTGAACCATAGGAAAGAACCAAGAGACAACCCTTTCCTACAGGTTGCTGGCATTTGAGCATCCCACATCTGGGAATGGCTCCCGTCATAAGCTCCAAAGGAGGTTGGATCATGGTTCCCTCTTGCAGAAATGAAATTACTAATTTTATACCATGCTTCAGAATTAATAGTGCCAGAACAACTCACTTATATTTGTTCCTCCATAGTAAAAATTTTAGCAACTGTGCGTTAGAACCACATTTTGAGTTTGAGGAATCTCCCACTTTTGGGGTGTTGGTGGGAAGAAAGATCACCTTTTGCAGAAGCTGTAAATTACAAACACTTGCTCTCCTGGTCAGCTATAAGAGTTAGTGCAACTGCAGTTAAATACAACATTAGAGACACTCATTCTCTGCAGTGGGTGCACAATCTAGTTCCTAACACAGGAAGTGGCACATCAGAACAGGTAGTGGCGGTGGTTGTGGTGTAATTGCACTCTTTATGCAGCAATGGCACCAGAAGTGATTTTCTCATCAAACTAATTCCTGAGGCATGTGTTGGGCACTGTTGCTGTAAATGTTCTTGAACAGATTCTCTAGCCCTCCCACAATGCTTTGAGCTACTCCAAATCCTTTAAAGACTCCTTTTCTGTTTAATCAGCCACAGACAATATTTTTTATTGCATCCGAGCTTCCTAAGAATGGTTAGAGGAGCAGGTCCCTATATTGAAGGTGCTTCTATGTTTAAGTTACTTTGTATAGAAGGAGTAGAGAATTCCACTTCAACCGTGTCCACGTAACTAGTATTAGACTTGCCTCCCACTTTAAGCAACAAGGAAAATGCAGAAAATATATGAAGTCACTGTTTTCAGCACAGAACCATGATTCCTGTAAATGGGAAACAAATAGGGTAAGTCCTGCTATACAAACATGTTAGCTTTCTGCTGTAAGTACTTTCTGAATAACAGCACAGTGATGGGAACACAAGCAGAGCATAGTGGTCTTGAGTTGAGGACACAGTTGAGACTTTTCAAGACAGTGAGGAAGGTGTTTAGCAGAAAGGCTCCAGGGAATGCTTTGAGTCTGCTGCTCAATATTAAGTTGCACGTAGGTGGAACTCCAGAATGCTAAACAAAGAACCAGGGAGCTCTGAGCTGACTGGTTCCCAGGGTTCACACTGGGCTGGAAGATGTTTGAGTTTCAACCAGCCAATGTGAAGACACCTTGTTGAATGGCCGGAGTTATACATTAGTGAAAGAGCTAAACTAGCTCTGGAGGAAGGGTTACTCTAGACATCCCCCCAACCCCAATAAAGTTTAAAAGCAAACCTCAGAAAGAACTCTGTCATGTGAATTTTACCTCAATTAAAAAAAAAAAAAAAAAGGAAGACGCTCGTCCACAACTAACCTGCTAGCCAGAAAAAAGTCAACATTTTTTAAAAGACGAGAACAATACCCAGGCAGTCAACAACATAGAATTCACAATATCAAGCATCAAGTAAAAAATCATTAAACATGTAAACAAGCAGGGAAATGTAACCTAAAGTCAGGATAAAAATCATTCAATAGAAACAAGCCCAGAGATGATAGAGAAAATGGTATTAGCAGACAAGGAACTTCAAAAGTAATTACACTTGCGTGCATGCATGCACACATACACGCAGGATTTGAAGGAAAACACGAACATAGTGAGGTAGGAAACAAAAATATATATATAAGAAAAGAACTAAATGGAACTTATAGAGCTGAAAAATGCAGTATCTGAAAAATTCACAGGATGTATTTAAAAGCAGATTAGACTATAGAAAAAAGATCTGCGAGCTTGAAGATGTAGCAATAGAAACTATTCAAACTAAAGCATAAGGAGAAAAAGAGTAAAAATCAAACAAAAAAAGCACAGTGCCTCAGTGACCTGTAAGACATTATGAAACGACTTAAAATACACACAATTGGAGTCCCTAAAAAAGGGATGGGTCGTTTGAAGACCTAATGGTGAAAATTTTTCTAAATTTAATGAAAATTATAAACTTCACGTAAGACAAACACAAAATAAAGCCACCCCGAGTCATCTCATACTTAAATGACTAACAAATAGAAAATTTTTAAAGTGTTTAAAAACCATATCACATACAAGGAGGCAAAGATGAAATTTATTGCAAAGAAAATGCAAACCAGAATACAATGAACAGCATCTTTAAAGTGCTGAGAGGAAAAAGAAAAAAATATTGCCAACCTGTAATTCTATATCTAGCAAAAATATCCTTCAAAAGTGTGACAGTCAAATAAATACGTTTCAGATAAACAAAAGCTTAAAGAATGTTAAACTTGATAATCTGTACTATAAGAAATATAGGAGGTTCTTTAGATAGAAAGAACACAAAACCGGTGGAAACCTGGATTTATATAAAGAAAGGGAGAAAAGCAGACATGGTAAATATATAGACAAATATAAGGGACATATTTTTCTCATTTTAAAACTTTCTTTGAGGGTGGTGCGATGGTGGCTCAGTGGCAGAGTTCTCATGTGGGTTCGATTCCCGGTGCCTGCCCATGTGAAAAACAAGCCAAAACAAAAAACTTTCTTTAAGAGATCATTTATTGTTAAAAATAAATAAAAACATAATAACAATGTATCATGTGGTTTATAACATGGAGAAATAAAATCTATGTCAACAGTCACAAAGGGTGTTAATGCAGAAATAGGAGTATATTGTAGAATCCTTACGTTAGAGACACTAAGTGGTAGAATGCTATCTGAACGTGACAAGTGAAAGATGCATATTGGTGGGAGGGGCGCTTCTGGGGAAGGCGGCCGAGTAGGGAGCTCCAGGAATCACTTCTTCTCCAAAACCTTTTGATTAGGTTGTTTCCATGGAGATGTGACCCACCCAGTTCCGAGTGGGTTTTAATCCTTGACTGGAGTCCTTTAAGAGAGCTCATGGACAGAGAGTTTGTACAGAAACCCTGGGAGAAACAAGCAAGGACCCACAGAAGCCCAGACACATTTTGGAGGGAAGGACTAGCGGATGTCACCATATATGCCTTTCCATGTGACAGAGGAACCTCGGATGCCAGCAGCCCTTCCTGAGAGAAGGTATATTCCTCTTGATGCCTTAATTTGGAGATTTCCATGGTCTTAAAACTGTACATTTGTAACTTAATAAATTTTCATTAAAAAAGCCAACCTATTTCTGGTATGTTGCATTCTGGCAGCTTTTGCAAACTGAAACAGTACAAATATAAGAATGTTCTTTCATGAGTTATAACAAATGTATGGCACTATTATAAGCTGTTAATAATAGGTGGTTATGGGAAAAATACACCTATTGTAAACTATGGTCTATAGTTAACGGTAATATTTTAATATTCCTTCATCAATTTTAGCAAAGGTACCACATTAATGCACAGTGTCAACAAAAGGTGGGTACATGGGAACATTGTATTTTTTACATGACTTTTCTGTAAACTTGCAACTTCTTTAAAAATAATAATTGTAATTTTTAAAATTATGCTTAAGTGAAGGAAACCAGACACATGATACTACATATTATGTGATTTCATTTATATAAAATGTAAATATAAATGTATAGAGCAGAAATAGATTAGTGGTAGTTATGTAGGGGCTGGGGAAGGATAGAAGGATTGCGAGACAACTGCAAAGGGTTATGGGGTTTTTCTTTTTGGAGTAATAATGAAAATGTTCTAAACTTGATTGTGGTGATGAATGCACAACTCTGTGATTATACTATGAGCCACTGATTGTACACCTTGAATGTATTGTATGGTATATGAATATATCTCAATAAAACTGCTTAAAAAAAAGATACATATTGTCAACCCAAGAGTAATCACGAAAACAATAAAATAAGAGATATAGCTAATAATTCAATGATGGCAATAAAGTGGAATATTAAAAAATAAATAAAAAGAAGGCAGGAAAAGAGGGGAAAAGAGCCAATGATATAAAAAGAAAGCAAATAACAATATGATAGATTTAAACCCAACCAGATTGATCGTTTTATCATATATAATAACACCTAAAGAGGTGCAGGACAAGTGGCCCTACTATCCAGGGCAAAGGAGTAAAAGGAGAACCTTTGTGTTTGAGAGCTTAAAAGACAAACTGTTTGCCTTCTGTGTGAAGGCCGGGGAGGAGGTGGCTCTGGGTTCCTGCAGAGCTGGTGCCTGCCCTAACCAGCTTATTCCCTGGCTGTGACAGAGGCAGGGGCATGCCCATCCCACCAGCCCCACCCACCACTCTGCTCAGCCTGCACCTCCCCTCACCTCTGTTCAGCCCAGTGCCCCTCTCCTGAAGATGCTCCCAGGCTCTGGCACCCACCCACCCCTGGTTGCCCGCAAGCTCTAAGGATCCAGGGGATGCCTGGACCCAGTAGGGGAGAGGGTTCTGGACATAGGTGGTGGGGACCACACATGCATGCTGGAGACTTGTCAGACAGAGAGTGGATATGTCTTGACGGGATTCACCAGACCTTCAGTTCAAGGTGGGAATTTCCAGCAGATGCTGTCGGTGCAGGACTCACTGCAGCCTCTTTGCAGTCACGTGGCCAAGCAGATTATAAAGGTACTAAAATAATTTCATTTTGCCCGAGGAACACTCCCTGCCCTGAGCTTCCCGGGTGCTCCAGTTGCCCCAGGCCTTTCCCTGGCTCCCGCTTCTTTTCTACCTGGTTCAACATTTAAAGGGTAGGGAACTTCAGGACTTAGCTCCAGCTGAGGCAGGACCACTCTGGTTGATCAGTGGTTAATTACGTTGAGTATCATCCCTGGTTAGGGACTAGATTAGGATTCTGGGCACCTTCAAGTTGTCTCTCTTGAGTAGAATAGGAGAGACTTAACCAGAGGACCTCAGCAAATATATTAAATAACTTCCATTCAAAAAAAGTTCTTAAGGAACTCTGCATTCCCAAAAGGGGGGAGGGGAGGAAGAGGCGTCCTTCCAGGGCACGACACAGTGTTCACAGCCCTGTCTCCATCTAAAAGAAGGTTGCAAATCCCTAAAGGTCAGTAGCCTATAAGGAAAACTGGTTTCTCACTCCCCATCCATTATCTGTGGGCCCAACAGATTATTGTTATTAAGCTACTACTGTTAAGATGAGTGCAGAAGGGACCAGAAATAACCCTTCTCCCCAAAGAGTTCACCTAAGCACTGAGGAGTGGGTTGGATTCCTTCCTTTCCTTGCAGCCTAGAGCCTTCCCTGCATCAGGGATTGAGGATGTCTCATGGCAGACATGAAGCCAGGCAGGACTTTCCACAGTTGGAGAAAAGCCAACCCCAAAGCAGCCTTTGGCATCCAAATGTGTCACCCGAGGCTGAGGACTAGCAGCAGACATCGCTCCCGTGTGTTCCAGAGCAAGCGGAGCATTTGGGCTCACTCTGGGGACTGTCCCCTGCCCATGGCCTAGAGGTGGAGGTTTTAGCAGCCTGCTCCATCTGAAGGACTTACGCTCCAGGGTCCCCCATAGATCACACGTGGGGCTTGGGCCTCTAGCCGGGGTCTTGAGGAACATGGTTCCAGGTAGGGAAGATGAGGGGCTTCAAGTGCTTTGTGAATGGCCCCTCCAACACACCCCTGGTACTTGGCAAAGCTTGTTCTCGCCTTATACTATTTTTGTACCCAGACCTCCTACACCTCCCCCTCCCGTCACGCCTTTGCCTGCCTCTCTACTTATTGAAGTGATCCATGCTATAATACTTGTCTTTACTCTTTCCTCCCCGATTGCCCCCTGGCCCACAGGACCACTCCCTTGGTTGAAGCCTGTAGCTGCTCAGCTGGTATCCTTTTCTGGTTCTTAACCCATCCCGTGTTGACTGCCAGGTACCTTTCCCCATTTCTAAACTGGAGCGCTCTCTGGAAGGCCCAAGGCATTGCTTAGAGTTGGGTCTCCATAAAGCTTTGACTGATTTTTGTCTATTTGGATAAATTCTCCTTAACGAATACCACCAATTTTCTACCTCCAGGTAAATTTCCTTGAAGTTAAGGTACTACTTTGCATCTGCCCTGAAACCCCATTTTTTTTGGCTGGAGCTCTCATTTTCCCTAAATGACTTTATGCCTTTTCATCCACTCCCCACCCCCACCCCCACCCCCACCGCGTTCTATTGTTGTCTGTGGTTGGTCTCAAACCACCATCCGTGTGCTTATAACAGAGCCCACGGGGAGTTTGGGAGGGGGTGTTGGAATGAGGCTCCCTCACTCCCTTAGCTGTCTTGACACTGCTGATCCCTGACACACACTGCCACGTGAAGCCCCGCTTACCTGTTCCTCTCCCCACACGCTGTGGGCTCGGGAGGCAGGGCTGGTGTGCACAGAACCTGGCACCTAGTAGCTACTCAACAAATAGGTTTTGAATGACAGCAAACATAATGCCCCTTCCCACACACTTAACATTTTAAATCCTGCAAAGGAGTCATTATTCCTCTCAGCTTCCTCACCCGTTTCCTGAGCTCTGCAAGCTCTATGCTCCAAGCGCTGAGGAGCTCCCGCCTTGCCCCACTCACAGGAGTGAGTTGCCATCTCTTAGTGCCCAGATGACTGATGCCGCTTCTCTTTTGGGTAGGGGTAGGAAGTCCACACCCAGACACGCCTGGGCTCAGCCTGGCTTACAGATCCCGTCAGGAATGAAGAGCAGTTGCTTCAGGATCTGGGCAGGGCTCCAGGCCGACCAGACACATCTGCCCACCAACAGCCCTGCCGCCTCCTTCTCGTGGTGCCGTGGATTCTGTGGGGGTGTGAGATCCTAGAAGACAGGCACGTGCCTATGACGCCTGCACATGCACCGAGGCGAGGGCAGAGCGCAGCGGGGAGACTTCCGGGAGACAAGTTTCAGGACTACTGGCAATGTTGTTTCTTGAGCTGGGTGGTGGTTACGGGGTTGTTTGTCTTATAATAATTCATTAAGCCATTCATCTCTGTTCTTACTGTTTCACAACAACAAAGGTGCAGAACGTTTCACCTGCAGCCCTTAATTCAGTCAATCCACATTGAACAAACCTAATTTATGCCCCTCCTAGAGAGAGTCTCGCCTTCACAAACCTTCTTGGAGGAAGGAGAAATAATTGAAACAACAAAACACTGAATCCAGCTCTGAGCAGAAAGAGCAGATCATGTGTCATTGTTTTGAGAGAACTCCAGAGGTCAAGGACATGATGGGACTTAACCTGGACCTATAAATATGGGTGGCACTTAGGTGAGTGGAGAGAAGCAGAGGAGGGCATTTCAGCCAAGAGAACAGAATGAGCTAAAATTGTGAGCTGAGACTGAGTCTTGGTGTATTTAGGGGCAATGAAAAGACCCTGGGACTGAAGAGTTCATGGGAGGCAAGGCTGGCCTGGAGAACCCTAGCGGCCGTCCCCAGCCCCAGACACAGGCTATGGGAATGCCACTCACAGCACCAGCCTGCCTCGGTGAGATGGGGGGTCTGAGCCTTTGCTCAAGGGCAGATGGGTACCTTTCACATTTCTTGTTTTTCTTCGCTTGAGCCACGAGCCTGTGTGTGCTCATAACCTCCCTCCCAGACAGGCTGGAAATTCCATCTGCCAGCCGCATTAGATGGACACCCACATGGCTCTGCAGAGACACTTGCTTGGTCCTTGACTTTTAATCCCACTCCACCCTGCAGCTGCTTTCAAGTCGTGACACTAATAAACTGCTTAGACATGGGGGTGCGGGGACCCCAGACTCAGAGAGGGTGATGTATGACAGGTTGTGAGAGTACACCTCCCCCCAGCTCAAGAGCTCTGGAATTCAGAAACCTCACACATCATCACCCAGGAAGGGGCTGGTCACCTGAGCCTGTGGGCAATGTGCCCTGAATCGGTGGGGAGTCCTCAAACCCCAAGCAGAGCTACCAAGTGTAATGCAGGGAGGCAAGACTCGGATGTGTTTCTAAACTAAAATAAGGGGAAGCAAATCAATCATACATATTGTTTAGACACTGAATTAAAGAGTGTCTGTGATGGGGAGTGAGGGATCAAGAGAAGAGATGACAATGGTGATAGACTAGCATTCGGCTAAACATTCACTTCTTTCATTTAATCTGCACAGCAACCCACGTATGGATGCTATTATTATTCCCATTATACAGGTGAGCAAACTAAGGCTTCGGGCGGTGAGCTGCTTTGCTCCCCACCTCAAAACGTGTCTATAGGGCGGGCCATGGTGGCTCAGCAGGCAGAGTTCTCGCCTGCCATGCCAGAAACCTGGGTTCGATTCCCAGTGCCTGCCCGTGAAAAAAAAAAAAAGTACCTACACTTTCCGTTCACGTATTATTAATTGGATGTAAATTTGTACAAATGCTAAGTGGCAGAACTAGGATCTGACTCCAGGGCCCGCAAAGTGGAAGCGGGTGAAGCCACATAAGCCCTCTCTGAGTGTGGTGAGGATGCCTTCCCTTTGGTCTGGAGCCCGGCAGCCCCTATGGCACACTGTCCCTCTCAAAGACTATCTGATGAATTTTGCTTACTCTGGTTTCTCACCAAACAACATTTGGTTCTGGCTTCCAATATGACTCACATACAGGGAAAGAAAGCCATGATCCACCAACTTGACAGCTGTATTTTTCATTAGTAAAGCAATAAACTGACTGCCCGGGTTCACACACATGTCCATTTCTGGGGATTTGGTTAAGGCAAGCCCACCCCAGAGCTGAAGCCCACTCAGTGCCAACTTAATCTGGATTCTGAGCCGGCGAGGGTCAGCCCCAGCATGGCGGCCGCGCCGAGGAAATCCCCCTTGGCCTCCCCTGGGGGACTTGGCCAGCCTCCCCCAGGAACAGCCTGGCTCTTGGGATTCAAGCTGCCTGGTCAGACTGCAAGGGTCGTCTTAGAAAGAGGGAAGCAACAGTGCCAGGTTCCAGGGCGCGTTCCAAGTTCCACATTCCGCCTGCTGACTCTCAGCGCTGGAGCAGAGGCAGGTCCCTGGCGGGGGACGGGTAAGGGTTTGGTATATTTTTTCCCCTGCACTCATATAACCTGGGTATTCCTGGATCTTGCATTCTCTCTGCTTTCATTTATAGTGACTCCCAAAGCTGTTACCCAGGGTACCTTTTAAGATACAGATTCCCAGGCCCTACTGGCAGAGTCCTGATCTGGGACGTCTGGGGTAAGACCTAGAAATCTGTATTTCTTAAAGATCCCCTAGCTGATTCAGATGTACACCCAGGTTTGAAAAGTGATGTCCAGTGCAATGGCCGGCAAACCCACCCAACTCCCAGCTCTCTTCAAGGCACCATCATCTGTCTTCCAGTACTCTGCCCTCTGTATCATTCAAGGGATCTTGAAACCTCTCCACCTCCAGGAAGCCTTCCTGGAATGAATCCCATCTGACCGTGAGCTCCTCATGACTCTCTTTAGCCCTTCCCACCCCAAAATGTGCCTACACATTCCACTTATGTATTAATTCAGCCTTTCCATTCCACTGGTTGACATCCGAGTCTTGGGCCATCACTGACTGACACACTTTTGGATGAGGTCTGCCCTAACGGCCTCATCATTATTTGGTGACAAAAAGGCAGGATGTGTAGCTGGGACAGAACCTCACTGACCCGGGTTCAAGCCTTTGTTCCAGCAGTCTGTGATCTCAGACAGTCTGCTTTCCCTCTCTGGGCTTCAGTTTCCATGTCTGTGAACTGAGGGACGGGTAGATGGCCTCTACAAACCCTGTCTTCAGACCCTGACGCTTTCTCCTTCCTTCCCTGGTGCTACTCCACAGCTGAGGAAGTGGAACTCTGGGGACGGTCCTGAAATCCAGCCCTAAGTCAGGCAGCAGAGGCCGGCCAGGCTCCCCGCGCCCTCCCCTCCAGGAGCAGCCATGGCACTGAGCGATGTGGACGTGCAAAAGCAGATTAAGCACATGATGGCTTTCATCGAGCAGGAAGCCAACGAGAAGGTGGAAGAAATAGACGCCAAGGCCGAGGAAGAGTTCAACATCGAGAAAGGACGCCTTGTGCAGACCCAAAGACTGAAGATTATGGAGTATTATGAGAAGAAGGAGAAGCAGATAGAGCAGCAGAAGAAAATCCAGATGTCCACGGTGAGGAACCAGGCGAGGCTCAGAGTCTTGAGAGGCCGGGACGACCTCATCTCGGACTTGCTGAACGATGCAAAGCAGAGACTCAGCAGGATGGCGGCGGACCCAGAGGTCTACCAGGGGCTGATGGATAAACTGGTGCTGCAGGGTCTGCTGCGCCTGCTGGAGCCTCTGGTGACCGTGCGCTGCCGGCCCCAGGACCTCCTTGTGGTGGAGGCTGCCGTGGAAAAAGCCATCCCTGAATACAGGACGGCCTCCCAGAGACACGTGGAGGTCTGCGTGGACCAAGAGGTGTTCCTGCCGGCCAGCATGACGGGGGGCGTGGAGGTCTACAGCGGCGACCAGAGAATAAAGCTTTCCAATACCCTGGACAGTCGGCTGGATCTCTTAGCTCAGCAAAGGATGCCAGAAATACGAAGGGCCCTGTTTGGAGCGAATCCCAACAGGAAGTTTTTTATATAAGCCTCTGAGAAGTGGAGCTTGTTGTGGAACTAAGTTAACCAGGCAAAGGAAACTAGTAAGGCAGGCCTCTCTCTTTGATGCTCTGCTATTGTTCTATCTCCTTTCATGAGACACTCTTTGCATAAAGGCTTTAAGAAGTGTTAATTTTGGAATAAAGCCCAAATTAATGCTCAGAAGCCTAATTCCGCTCCATCTGTCCATACACCAGTTTCTGGCAAGTTCTGCAAGCTGGGGTGATGGGAGTAAAGGTATGAGATGTGTATGGGGTTCCAGGTCCCTGGGCTTGAGTGCTCCAGGTTTCTCTCGGATGATGTGAGGTGTGTTTGCCTTCCTTTGTTTCAGCTTCCGTGCTTGCACTTAGGGCACTCTGTGCGGTGAGAGCCTTCCTCACCCCCAAGTCTTACGGGCAGGGCCCCGGGGTGGAGGTGGGGGTGCAGCTTGGGGGCCTCTGAGAGTCTGCCTTTGTCCAGTGTTGAGGGGAGGGCTCCCCTCCCTCAGGCTGCTCAATGCCTGGGGGGACTTGTGGTCATCTCTTTTGGCCAGCTGGAGACACCCCCAGAAACACACCCCCAAGAACTACAATTGTGTAAATTCCGTGACTCTGCAGATAGGCATTGCACAATATAAAGAGGAACGGCAAACTTCATGCTAATAATTTAAAACACTAAGTTTTCTTTACTTAGGCATTCAATAGAAAATATCATGACAAGTTGAAAGAGAGACCACGAAAGAAAGGAAAAACATTTCTATTTTAGCACCTTTTCATGACACTTTTTTCCTGCTCTTTGAACAAAGGTCCCCATATTTTCATTTTGCCCTGGGACTTGTAGATGATGCAGCCCATTCTGCACATGCATGTGTGATTTAAAGTGTGGTCTGTGCTTGAGTGTGCTTTATTTATTGAAATAACTTTTTTTTGAGGAAATGAAATCATAGACAGCTCTGTGTGGTCAGGACCGAGGTTGCAGGGGACAGAAACCCATTGAGCTTAAACACAAAGCAAGGCCCAGGTTGTTAGTAAATAGGGGTGCCTTGCAGAACCTAGGGGCCAGAGAGGGCTGGAATTGGGAATCAGAAGGCCATTTGAGATCCTCTATATGGCTAGCTACTTCATTTCCTTTAAGGACTGACTTTCTCTAGTGTCCAGTTTAAATGGTGAAGTATGCATGCCCATAATACCAAAATTTGCATGCCGTTCCAGAAGCAAGCTTGTTTGTCTAGGAGACAATTCCACTTTTCTAAGACGGAATCCATTTGGCCTGTTTGGGTCACATGACCACCCATGATCCAGTCGGTGTCTGAGGGGAGTTCCCGAAGAAAGAGGGGGTCTTTGTCAGCTGGACAGACTCCCCATTTGGTGACTTTTTTGTGGGCCCTTTTGAGTTGTGAATCCAGTCATTCAGTAAAGATTTTCTGAATGCCAACAATAAGTCAGGCACTGTGCTAGGAGCTGGGCTGCAAAGAAGAATACGATTTGGTCCCATCCTTTATCTAGTTACTGAGTACACACAAATTCTTCCAAAATAAGTGCCAGCGTAGCAGTGTATACAAGATACTGTGGGAAAATACTGACAGGAAGAGAGGGCTACAGTCCTACAGGGCTGGTACCAATCCAGCTGGGAAAGCACTCCAGGCAGAGGAGAAGGTCTGTGCAAAGGCCCGGGGGTGTGAAAAAGCAAGGTCTGTTAGGAGAACGGCTTGTGACTCATCCTGTTGGAGTGTGAGGGGTGAGGGGAAAGTGGCCAAGGTGAAGCTAGGAAAATGGGGGGAGCCTGATTACGTGGTTGGGATGTCAATCTCAGGAGTTAGGACTGCACCTGGGGGTTGGGGGATGAAGAGTCATCGAAGGACCTCAAATAAGTGTGAAGTGACAAGAGCTGAACTTGAAAAGACTATCGTAGTGCCACCGTGTGTGCGGGACATATCGGAGAAGGGAGAGGCTGGAGGCAGGAAACCTGCCTGGAAGCTATTTATCATCCCGAGGGAAGAGATGATAATCTACCCAGCTCGTTTGTGAGGTAGACCACATACCTGGGCGCTAACCTGGGAGATTAGAACCAGTAATTTAGGTCCTATCTCCTCCCTCTCTCCCCTCTCTGCCCCACCCCACCCCAATAAATCCTTTCACTTGCCAGGGCTTAAGGCTTTGCAACACAGTTTCATGTTATCTTCCAGTTTTTTCTTTTAAGAGTCCCCTTAGCCTTAGAACCTTCCCCCTTCTAACAATTATTTCAGGCTCAGCAAAGCATCACTTTCCCAGCCAACTAAGTTTGCAGCTTCTGGGAACATCTGGCACTTTTTTGCCTGGGAACTTGGAGCCCACTTCCTGCTGTAACCAGGAATGTCTGAACATCCTTGGCCCCCCACAGCTCTGTTATTGAGGTGCCCCAACATTAATTCATCTCCCCAAGAAGCTGATAACCATATGGGTCCTATGGGAGGTTTTGTGTGAAGCAGAGGGGAGTTTTACATGGAGCCAGGGGGCAAGATTTCCCCTACATCTCATTTAAATATCTCTATGTTTTCCCCAACTTTTTCTCTCCTGTAGCTTTCACATTCTGTCTCTTTCTCTCCAACCCTTTCCTTTTCAGGCTTTCAGCCCTGTGGAGTCCAGTCTTCTCCCTCATATTATCCTCTGGGCAAAATAAAATGCAGTGATTAGCCAGACCCTGGCTTCCCACAGCCCCTGGGCCTTTCCCTCTTGCTTAGGACTCCTCGCACTCTGCCTTTATTTACTGTTAGCTACTTTATCTACTTGTCTCCTCTTTCTAAACACATGTCCAGCTCCTTGGTGAGGAGAACATCTTTATTCTTAGCTTATTTGGTGCCTTATGATTTTAGTGCCTGATGCTGGCTGTGCACTTAACTGGTTCTGAACACGCTTTTATGAGGACCCCTGCCTTCTTTCCAGGCCTGACTCTGGCTTCAGATCAAGGACACCAGACTACCAGACTCTCTCCTCTTCTGGCCCATAGATTGGGGCGAGTATGTGAAATGGGGTTTCAGGAGAGGGTGTCTGCACTGGATTCCAGGCATCTCTCTTGACCAGAAAAGCTTCTCTCCTGCTCATGGGTACAGAAGGAAGGAGGCTGAGCTCAGGTGGGCTTATGTCCCCTGACTGTGCAAGCCCAGTGACGGGTCACCTCCTGGGTTTGCCTGGAAGGTTGCTACATCCTTTCCCTTCCTGAGAAACACATGGGATGGGCTCTGGAGGGTTTGGGCCTGGTCTGCATCACCCTGAAGGCCTCATGCCTGGAAGAGGCAAACCTGAGCCCTCGTGCTCCTGTGGCCCCCACTGCTAGCTAGACTTAGTCTCCAGGGCAGGCCACTTGTCGTTTGCACCACGTCAACTTCTGACAGCTACCCCTCCCCCCCGAAGGCGGGGCAGGGTCTTTGCTTTAGAAAGGCTTGCACTGGGCACTCTGACTAGCACACACCTACATGCATTCTTTATTAATGTTAACCATCCTACTCGCAAGAAGGCGCGTTCCCTGTGAAAGCGCCTCCTTGCCGGTGAGCCAAAAGGAGCAAACTGTTACAACCGCAGCCCTTCCCCACCGCGCTCCGCATTAACACTTCCTTGGAGGTGCAAAGGAAGCTGTTTGCTGCCGATGCAGAGGCTCTGCCTCTGGTGACGCAGCTCCTGCAGATTCACTCCCCGCCGGAGGAGAGCTGGGGAGTCCCAACAGCAGCCGCAGCCAGGCTGCGTCTCTCAGGGCAACCTGTCGCCCAGAGCAGCGGTGCCTTGGTGGAGAGAGAGTTCGGATGCTGAGCTGCTTGGAGAGACAGAGAGGGATGGGCTGCTCTGACCACGTGTGGCAGGACCTAAGAGAAGGTAGGAGATCAGATCAGCAGAACCGGAAATGCCACGGGGCTTGCTTGCTGACCCTGTGATCACACGGCCCCCAGAAGTGCGGCAGCTGATCTACTCCGGGCCTAGCCACAATCCCCACCCCCACCACCCCCACACCTCTGAGGGGGCAACAGCTGCCCTTGCTGGGCTCCCCAGGGAAATGTTTAGTTTTTGTCCCCTTCCCATACCTCGTGTCCTTCCCCATGCCCCACCCTGTATCCTCCCCCAAGCCCCTCCAATTCACTATCACATCTCTGAAATTGTGTCTGTTTTGGACAACACTGGGAAAGGACCTTAGTCTTTCCTCCCTGTACCCGCTGTTCTAAAGCAAAATAACCCCCCACTTTTCCCTCACAATCTCACAGCCCACCCAGTGGTCTTTCTCCTACAGGACAGCACAGCACTCTCTTTATTGGGAGTCAGGTTATTCTACTTTTTTTCTCCTGGTGCAGCAAAAGGGGATCTCAAGTGTGAAGAGACCATCTTGGCCCACCTTGGCCCAGCTTGCCACATCCCTTGACATATATGTGGGGCGATGGCATCAGGTCCTTCCTTCATCACTGGGAGATGAGCCTAAACAGCGTGATGTTGGCTCATCCTGGCTGCTCCCTAACCTGAGTGGATTAGGTCCTGGAGACGACAGAAGGCTTAGAACTCAAAGGGACCTTGATAGCCAAATGTCCAGAGGAACTAAGGAAGAAATCCAGGGAAGTAACTGGTTAATAAGCCTCCTGGGACTGGAAATAAGAAACCCAAAAGATCAGTGGTTGTCATTCATTTTATGAAAAATTGCTGCACAGACACGCTCTGCACTGTGTCCACCTAAGCAGGACAGCTATGTTTGCAGATGTCTGGCCACAGCTGGCTCCTTGGAGAGCCCTTCACTTCTCCTGCCTAGGTGTTCCGACCTCTGGGCTCACAGCAGAGGGGTGCGTGAGGGCAGTCGTGTGAGGGATGGGATGCCAGGGGGCCCAGGGAAAGACAGGGGCCCGCATGGGGTCAGAGCTCTAGGGACCCTTTGGTGAGAAGGGTGGGAGGGGAGGTGGCCCTGTCACACAGATCTGAGCCCAAGACTGGCCCACAGCAAGTGCTGCTGAACCCCTGTAAGAGAAAGAAGGAAAGAAAGGAGGGAGGGAGAGAGGAAGGAAAGGAGAAGGATGGGTTGGGGCTTCCTCTGTGAAAGGGTAACAACCGGGAATGTTTGAAGATTCCTATCTTTCCTCCATTATTTAATCTGTAATTTGAGCCCTGGGTTTTTACTCAATTAAATTCAAACCTCAGACCTCTTAACATCAGGTGCTCCGCCAGGCACTGTATCCCATGCAAGCACAGGACGGTTAAGGTCCCCGGCTTTCACAAAGGAACCTTCTAAACATGGATGGCGAGGGGGCAGGGGCATGCTCAGGATTTGGTAGGAGACACCAAACTAGTGGGCAGTTTTGTTTCAGGTAATCTACATGCTTAAAAGGAGTAAAGGGTTAGGGGATCTAGTCCTTCCATGACCCCAGCTGGAGTAGGGCTCCTCTAACTCTCAGTGCACTTAAAGGATTACACAGTGTCAGCCATGCAAATAGCAGAGGCAGGGTGTGCTGGTTTGAAAGGAAGTATGCCCCCTAAGAAAAGCCATGTTTTAATATAAATCCCATTTCATAAAGGTAGAATAATCTCTATTCAATACTGTATGTTTGAAACTGTAATGAGATCATCT